>CAIGRN010107507.1:0-18975 GCA_903798345.1 Fraxinus anomala | reverse complement strand
CGCCCCGCCTCGCCCCGCCCCCCCCCCCCCCCCCCCCCCCCCCCCCCCCCCCCCCCCCTTGTGTGTATGGCGTAGATTGCTAGCCTCATCATTATTTCGTGCATTTGTTCACTTTTATCTTGCTTTGCAGCATGCGATTGCTATATTTTAAATATTTAATGTAAGGTTGCTTCACTGTTAAATGCCTTTTTCTGTCTGTAACTGTAATCTATAGGAGCCTCACATGGAAGTAATGTCACCTGCAAAAGGTATTGTGCAGTCATATAATGGGAAGAGGCTACTGGTTTACATGTATAGAGAGTTCTATGCTGCAGAAAAGCGTGGTCTGCATCCTTCCATACGTGCAGATGAGTTGTCTGCTCTGTTTCCTAGCTTCTCTGAAGCTGTTGTTAGGAAGCAACTGAAGAATATTGCTGATTTACAGGTATCATGCAATCTTGATCCACCCATCCCCACCCCTTAAAAAATAAAATAAAACCGCATGAACAAGAAGATAACAAGTGAAATAAAACAAACAAACAAACAAACAAACAAACAAACAAAAGAAACCAAATGAAAAAGAAGCAAAAATTGGAAATTAAAAAATAATGCAGAAGACATGCACCATTTAGTTGTGTCAGCGGTAATTATATCTTTAAATTGCTCATTCTTGATATTCCGTTTGTTAAAATAAATCATATTTACTGCATGTGCAATGTACCAGAGGGGACCAAATGGACAACCTCTTTGGGTTATGAGGCGCAATTCTCGCATCCCTTCCGAGGAAGAATTGAGAAGGATGGTGACGCCTGAAGATGTGAGTCAGTTTTTAACAGTTTATCTTGTTTAGTCCCTCTGAAGCGACCATATACGTATAAATATTTTTATATTGTTTTCCAAGGATTGATAGCTGTCTATTCTATAGTTCAAAACTTGAAGAAGAGTGTACAAGTTATGTAATATCAAGATCCTTTGTAGAATGGGTGGAATAAATAGATACTGTTGGTTGTGAAGCTTGCTAAAAGATCATTCATGGGCATGCAATTATAAAATGGGAAGTCCTAAAACCGCAGAATTTAGACAAATGATTCATGGCAAAGGTTCCATATTTGTCTACGAACTTAAACAACTGGCACTACGTTGAGCAGGTTATTTAATGTCGATAAGATTCCAAGTAACATTAACATGCCTTTTCTTGGTTGACATTTTGGCATCTTTGGCTCTAATCATATAGTAAGATAAATAATGGTTCAAAGGGTTTATTACTTCAGAGGGTGGTCGGAGAGATGGAGTGCTACAAAACCTTCTGGGATTACTTAAACATAGATGGCTTTTCTACATAGTTTATACTATTTTTTAACCAAAACAGTGTCATGTTTGACCTGGCAATTTTGCCTGAAGCTTGATAGTTGAGAAAAAAAGAGAAAAGGACAAGACGTTGTCAAAAAACAGAGGAAGAAGTGGAGTATGGAAGAATTATTTATATGTTTTCAAGAGTCATCCCTCTTGGCTGCGATAAGTTATTAGAAAAGTTGTCAAAATTCATTTGTGTAATTAATGTCCTTGTGAAAATTCTCAATTAAGATTGTCAGATTTTTGGAAGTTGGTTAATGCCATGAGATGTGTGTTTTTCATTTTTTTAATGATATAAAGCCTTGGAAGGCATAATTTCTGGGGTCCAGTTATTGGTTTCCTCCTTTTTCCGTGCAATGTTGTATCATTTGGGTGTAAAAGATGGCAACGGCTTGATATTGGCTAAATTTAAATTACCTTATTGCATGAAGCTGTTGTTATGCAACACTTCTTCTATTGTGTCAAACCACAAAGAATTATGATTTAGGATTTACTTCAAATCACCCAAACAGGATTACTGTCTCCTATTTTTTTTTTCTTGACCATCTTATCTATGCTTTTTTATTATTTAAGGAGATGAATATTTTTTACTATTGTTTTGACAGAAGTAGATAATTTATTACTTCTTTTTCCTGATTGCCGTAGGTGTGTGCCTATGAGAGCATGCTGGCTGGCCAATACAGGCTTAGACGGTTAGGAATCACTAGGTTGACTCATCCTGCAGGCCTTTCGTCTGCAATGAATCAACTGCCAGATGAAGCAATTGCTTTAGCTGCCGCATCACACATTGAGAGAGAACTGCAGATAACACCATGGAATTTGAGTAGTAATTTTGTGGCCTGTACGAAAGAGGTAAGTTAAAACTTCTTCCCTCTCTGCGGGACCCACTTTTTGTGGTTCCCCTTCTCCTATCTCCAATAAAAAGTGTAAATGAAGAAAGAGAAAACCCACCCCTCCTCAAAATAAAGGGAAAAGAAAAGTGAATTGACATTTTGGCTTTACCGTATACAGTATATTATCTGTTATATTAATTATCCGTTCTGTTAATATACTGTTTGGTGAATATTTGTTAAATGATAGCTTTGACTGCCTTAAGAGTCTGCAGACTTGCTTGGTTTAAAGAGCAACCTGTCATGCGGGCAATTGACAACTTTAGTTCATTGTTGCTCGAATGGCTATGTTTTCTATTTCCAGTTATCCTCCAATATATCATATTTTACACCTTAAGTTTAAGGACATTGGGTTGCTTACATTGTGATATACTTGTTTAAACCATAAATGTGGAGGATCGTGTATTTGGAAATTGATCTTACCTTTGATATTCAGGATGAAGAAAAGATCGAGCGTCTGGAGATTACTGGTGTTGGTGACCCTTCTGGACGGGGTCTAGGTTTTAGTTATGTTCGTGTAACTCCTAAGGCCCCAATTTCAAATGCAATGGTGAAGAAGAAAACAGTTGTTGGGAAAGGATCAACAGTAACTGGAACAGATGCGGATCTGCGTAGATTGAGCATGGAAGCTGCAAGAGAGGTTGTTTTGCTGCACCCTTATGCTTGTATGACTGATATAATAGAATATGAAATCATTTTGGATCCAAAATTTTTTACTAAATTTTAAGTTCTTGTCAATTTATCTTTCCTTCTCAGTCCTTTGTGCTTTTATTGATCTTTATTGACTGCATTGGAACTAGTCCCAGTTCATACCTCCAACAAACAAAATTTAGTGGTCCTCATACCTTTCTATGATGTTTAATTGTGATAATCCTGATAGAAAAAGGTTAGTTTAAGCTAATTTGATAACATTTTTTTTTACTTCGTAGTTTGCTTTCATTCACAATCTTTTCATGTTTAATAGGTAAAGATTTGATGTGTTGCATGTCTACATTGTTTTTGGTGTTGTCTTAGGCGGGGAGAGGAAAGTGAAATGTGGAACCTGGGGAGTTCAGATTTGCATGTGTAGTGGGGAGATGAATAAACTGTTAAAGTTTGATCAATTTTATTGTATATCCATGATGTCCAAGATGAACAGTGATCTCTCTCTTAGAATTATCTGTCTTTTTATGGGCTAATTTGACCTATGAAGTGCTCCCAGTAAGGAGACTCGTTTCTTCCGGTAGATGTTGGACAATAAGTAGTCTGATATGGAGCTTTTTTCTGCACATTATTTGAGTTATGTGTCTTATGAATTGAATCCTGTAACTTCATGATTTACATAAAATCTTAATGGTGCTGAAAGGTTAGGCTCCACTGCATTGTTAGAAAAAAGTAACTATATGAGGTTGAGGTGGGGAGATAAAAGGCATTATTCTTTCTTTATGATCGTAAAATATATAGTTATATCTTACTATTTTATGAAAAATTAATTTTTTCGTAGTTCTTAATATAATTATTGAAAAATCTGATTGCATCAGATGGGGGCCTATTTTTCTGAGACTTGCAAATCTGCGATCTCTAATAACTTAATTGGTGCTTAATTCAAGGGGAGAGATGATTTTTCTTTTTTTTTTCCCCCTAATCTTAAATTTTGGAAGTATTTTTATATACATATATTCCTAGTTACTGAGAGACACAATCGACAAGCTTGACACCATGAATATTGTCTCTCATTTTTCTTCATTCTCCCCCTTCTGTATTGAGTCTTGAGGCAAGTTAGAACGCTCGCCGCCAATTCTGAGATATTGGTCGGACATTATTTAGAACGTTATAAGTTATACTGTTTTTAACATTAAGCTAATGTATAATATATAATGTATTCATCGTACTTATTGCCCTTTCAATCTTTTTTATAGCTTCTCCTTAAATTCAAAGTTCCGGAGGAGCAGATTGCCAAACTAACTCGGTGGCATAGGATTGCTTTGATACGCAAGCTTTCAAGTGAGCAAGCTGCATCGGGTGTTCAGGTTGATCCAACAACAACAAGCAAGTTTGCTCGAGGACAGCGCATGTCTTTCTTGCAGCTTCAGCAGCAGACACGAGAAAAATGTCAGGAAATTTGGGATAGGCAAGTTCAAAGTCTCTCTACTGCTGACGGTGATGAAAATGAGAGTGAATCAGAGGCAAACAGTGACTTGGATTCTTTTGCCGGAGATTTGGAAAATCTTCTAGATGCTGAAGAGGGCGAAGAAGGTAATAATGAGTCTAATCATGATGGTGCAGATGGTGTCAAAGGACTTAAAATGCGACGTCGCCCATTTCAAACTCAAGCTGAAGAAGAAATTGAAGATGAGGAGGCAGAAGCAGCAGAATTGTGCAGGATGCTAATGGATGGTACGAAGTTCCTTTTTATCGTACTGTTTCAAGTTGCTCGGTATTACCTAAACAAAAAAAGTTACTTGGTATCTTTTTGCAGCAAACTGTTCGCAGAGCGTTCTTCTAAAAATTAATTTACAAATATTGTTTTTCTGTCTAATTGACATTGGAAGATGTGGGATATTGCTTCGTTGAACATCAAACACACTTTCATTAGATGGTGGTGATATTGATGTCATCGGGGATATGTACAAGAGAGCTATAATCAGTTGTCCTAAAAGATATTCTGGTGGGTTTGTGATCACTTAAAGATTGTACTGATGTCATCCGTAAGTTGGCAGTACTATGGCGTGTTCTTTTTACCGATAGTATTGTATTGGTGGTTGATGCTAAAAAAGGTGTTGAAAACGAAATTTACATAGACAAATGTGCTCTTCTTTATAAGCTTTTAGACCAGTTGGTCAACATGGTATTCAGGCAAAACACCCGGGTTCAAGCTGGCACTTTTTAGGGAAATTGTGCACAGGCCACAGCTGTGATATAAAATGAATCTGGCTTACACTTGAAGGGGCTTGTTGGAAACAAAATTAAATAATAAATGTGTCTCCTCTCTAAGTGCTTGATCCGTTTGATAAGTCGGTTTAACAAGAAGAATCATTTTTAAAGTGTTTTGGAGAGAACATTTTGAAACTTTGTGATGTGAAATTGAGTATATAGAGTATCATACTGCACCCAGGAATAGGCTGACTCCCATGAAATCATAGATGTTCATTACTGTCTTGTTTTCATAATGAAATTGACTTCGAAGTTGGAGGTCATAAAGCACTAAGAGTAAACAATTTTTGTTTCTATCCCTCATCTTCATTAGGATTGAGAATTTGGAGACAATTACTTGATGGATTGGGGCATTTAAGTGTAGTAGTGTACTTTTATTATTATTATTAGTAATTGAAGATGTTTATGAGATCAAGGGGAATTCTAGAAGATTTTCATGAGGGTAACCTTGCTTATGGGAGAACATGTTTTGGCAAATTTCTCACCAATTCATCGCACATGCTATTGAGTTTTCTTTCCATTTCATGCTTATTTTGGTGCAGCAGTTCTTTTTGTTTTATTACTCTGGTGCTGAAGTTCTAGGAGCATGTTTGACTTAAACTAAGCTTAAAACAAAGTAAAAGATACTTTGAGTAACTTTTTGTTTCCAATCATGTTTAGATAACTTACTTTTTTCATACTAAAAAAAAGGTTGTTTATTTTGAAAATAACTTTTGACCTTACTCTCAAATTGACTTGCTTATATTCAACTTTGATCAATATTTAAAATTATCTATTTTGAAACTTACTCATATATGTAGAAGTAAAATTTTTTTGCTTGGGAAACATGCTCTGGGTCAATTATTCTATTTGTAATTGATGTATTCTGATGGCAATATCTGACCATTAATATTATCTGTAGATGAAGAAGATGAAAGGAAAAAGAAGAAAAAGGAGCGAGCTGTTGGGGAGCAAGTTGGACTGGCCTCAAAATCAAAGTTTGGTCCTGAAAGCAGTGAACGAATTAAGAAAAACACCGCAGTTTTTAAAAAAACCTCCCAGTCCGAGGGATACTATGCTTTTAAAGAAATTACTAAAAATCAAAAAGAGGTCAAAAACCAATTTTTTTTTTCTTACTGTTCAGTTTGCAATGCGCCCCTGTTTGAAACCCATTTCTTTTTCTCATTCTATTTCTCATTCTTCATTTCAACCACACATTCTATCAATAAAATAATATTACACATAAACCCAAAAATTCTACTTAATTTTTTAACCACACAATCTTCCATCAATCACTATTCCAAAACAAATTTTTTACCCAAAATGGGTGTCAAACAGGGCTGCATTTTTACATTGATACTGTCTACGTTTTATCTTATCATTACAGTATGGGTTCTCAGTGTAAATCTCTGATAATTTTAATTTTTCACTGATTGGTGCAGAGCGAGAATTTTTCTGCTAGAAAGAACCTATCGGCGAAAGTAAAACCAAAGAGAAAAAATGACATCGAACAAATGGGATTACTGCATAAAAAAGTTAAAATATTAGGGGATGGAATGAAGGTAACTCTCCTTCCCTTCTTGTGCATAAAGGGAATGTTTGGTACGCAGTTTTAATTATACCAAAATTGTTCAGGACTTACTGATGGTGGATTGTTTATGAATATACATACTGTCTTTACAATCCCAACTTGTGGATGTTTAATTTTTTTTTTCATTTCTTGCACGGAACCAACCTTGACATTGCTGCTGCTTGAAAATCAGATAATCAAGGAAAAGAAATCAGCAAGAGAGAGTTTTGTATGTGGGGCTTGTGGCCAGGTATGTTACTATTCACGGATTTCTGTTCTTTTCCTGGACATCGTATATCTACTAGTCTATACTTCTTGATGTGCCAGCTTGGTCATATGAGGACCAACAAGAACTGCCCTAAGTACGGGGAAGATTCAGAAACACGAGTCGAAAGAATGGATCTTGATAAGGCACTTGGGAAACCTAAACCTAATTATGTGGATCAAGTTGAGACGACCCCACAGAAAATTATTCCTAAAAAGCTCGTACAGAAAAGTGCAACAAAAATTGCTGTTGTGGAAGCACAGGAAGACGATAGGCCTAGTGCAAAAGCAAAAGTTCTGAAGGTCAAATGTGGGTCAACGGACAATCTTCCTGATAAACTCACTCCTGTGGCCCCACAAATTTCTGACAAACCAGTCAAATTAGATACTGAAACGGGACATAATGCCGCTGCCAAAGTCAATAAGATAATTTTTTCAAACAAGACGAAACCAGAAGATGTTCAGGTTGAATCACATAAGCCATCTATTGTAATAAGGCCACCAATGGAGGGTGAGAGAGAACAGTCTCAAAAGAAAATTATTATTAAAAAACCGAAAGAGATTATCAACGTGGATGAAATTAGCCAGGAAGGAAGTTTTGGCCATGATTACCGGAAAATGAAGAAAATTATTGACTTGTCGAGTCTTGATAAGCATAGGGAACATGAAAGCCAACATCTCTCAGAAGGGACGTCAAGGATGAGAAGTGGAGAGGATATGCCATGGTGGGAAGAAGAAGAGAAAAGGATAACTACAGAAAGGCACAAAGAAGAAAGGGCCAGAAGGGCGTATGAGGAAAAAATGACAATGTTTGAAGAGAAAGAGAAGTTAGCCGAGTTAAGAAGGTATCAAGAAACCATAAGAAGAGAGCGGGAAGAAGAAGAAAGGCAAAAGGCAAAGACAAAGAAAAAAAAGAAGAAAAGGCCTGAGGTAAGGGATAATTACTTAGATGACCTCCCTCCTAGGAGAAACGATAGACGAATACCAGAAAGAGAGAGAATGGGGTGGAGGAGGTCCGCTGTTGAGTCTGGAAGGTACACTTCAGAGAGTGCCCCACCTGCTAAACGTCGACGTGGAGGGGAGGTAATTGATGTTTACACTTTTTCTTGTCTTTCTTCATGTTTTGTGCGACTGCAACTTTCAACAGTGATCCTTCCCGAGACCCAAATATAAGTACCATCTGTATTATGTTTGCTATTTCTACTACAGTTTCTGAATTGCTCGAGTCTAGTCTTCTACATTTTGCTCTTAATGAAGTGAAACCGGAAAGGATTAATTTTTTATTGAAATACCATTTGCATGCATGTTATTCCTAATTAGAGTAAATTCTCAAGTCTCATTTCATTAGAGGAACATAAGAAGACTCAATTGCCGAATTGAGCCTGTGGCTAAGAAATGTTTTCCCCTACCTTATCTACAAAAAAAGGAAGGAGTTCAGTCAGACTATTAGAGGACTGTAGAATGATGACAAGTGGACGCAAGTTGAATTTAATATCCTTTTCCGTTTGCAAACTTGTTGGCACTCGATGATTTTTTCCTCTCTCCTTTTTTTTTGCCTGTTCTGCAGGTTGGCTTGTCAAACATATTGGAAAGCATTGTGGAAACTCTTAAAGACAGGAAAGATCTTTCCTATCTCTTTCAAAAGCCAGTGTCAAAGAAGGAAGCTCCCGACTATTTGGATTTCGTTGAACACCCTATGGATTTGTCCACAATGAGGGATAAAGCGAGAAGGTTAATGTACAAGAACCGTGAGGAGTTCAGGCATGACATGTATCAGATTGCATACAACGCTCATCTGTACAATGACCGGCGGAACCCAGGTATTCCTCCCCTTGCAGATCAACTTCTGGAGCTCTGTGACAACTTGTTAGATGTTAAGGACGAAGAATTAACAGAAGCTGAAGCTGGCATTGAATATGTAGACAATTAGGTAAAATGTACTTCTGGTTACTATTGAGCCCCAAATTTGAGAGCTTTTTCCCCTCACCTTATATGGTATCCCATGGGGTTGGTACTTAAAAGATTAACGTGAAGATCTCACTTTTAGTAGTATAGCCAATTAGCCATCCCATATTGTAGCATATATGTATACATGCATGTTCTGTATTTATGAGCAAAAAAAATGTAAAAGAAATTTGTATATTGCAGCCTCTTTGAGTATTCATTTTTATGGTCTCCCACCACTATCATGATCTGTTCCAAGAATGAGTCATGTTTTAAGAGGACTCCCATTAAGTTTTTGGGTTGAAGTATTGCATTCTCCACGCCCACACCCACACCCACACCCATCCCCCTCCCCCTCCCCCTCCCCCCCAACATATAAAGTAGGAAAATAGTTGTTTTAAAAAAGGAAAAATAAAAATAAATTTAGGAAAAATTGTACCATGGAACTCGATATATTGCTTAGGTTTATTATGTTGATATGATTAAATTGTTTTCAACCTTTTACCATTGTTTGGTTTAGTTAAAAATAAGATTTTTAATAGATTTTAATATAAGTTGATAATTTGTTTATTTATTTATTTTTTGACTCGGACCTCGTGCTCAACCGTTCTCTTACATACTGTTGTTTTAGAAGAGTCTAATTTCATATTATCCCTCGTGACTTTTCGTTGTGTCCTCATGATTCAGACTCAGACCTCTACGTTGTGAGAGAGTTAAACTGAATTTTAGTACTAATTGGGCAACAAGTGTACCACTAAAACCATGATGTATTGTTTTAATTTATATATATCCAGATCACGTGTTAGGGCATTTTGCTTAGATAGGGAAATAAATTGATAAATAACATATTCTGTTAAATATTAAAAATTGCATCAACTGTAACTGCGCAATAAAAGTAAATCACTATAAAAATAATAGTTCAAGCAACAGGTTATGTACCAGTTGATATTAACATGATTACAAAACAAGTAGGCATTAGAGTTCTATCAAGATATAATGTTTATGTTCCGTCAACATATGCCATAAGCCTGAAATATTAAACACAAATTGTAGTTGATAGAGACTAAACAACTATTTCTACTCGGCTGTCCTAGCCTTATTGCATCGTTGCACATCTCGTACTTTTTGCTTCGCATGATGAAAAGTTTTGCTGCAAGATGACGACGAGCTTTAGAAGTGTTGGAACTTTTTAAACATCGTGTGGATCTTGATTAACGATATGTTATGCATACTTTATCATAAAAATGCCACTGCACACAACGTATAAAGTTCAATAGCCAAAAAAATAAATTGTTCGAAAACTTACATTAAAAGTAATAAGTTGGGCAAAAATAAGAGGAAATCCCATTCCTACAACAAAAAAGTAAATAGTCAGGGACTTATTACAAAGTATGTAATATTTTTAGTACAACTTACAAAAATATCCTTTTGAAATAATCATATATAAGATCGTGTATTCAATTCAATAATGTTCAACAAGGTTTTCTTTTGATTTCCAATAGAAGCATTGACACTTTCTGGGCTGTTGATTTGACCATCGGGATTTCAACCAACAGATTCCAATAGAAAGACCTCATCTTTCGCAATTGATCTTACTAAATCATTCATTTATGAAGATATGGAAAATTTACTACAATCTTTATGATAAAGATGTGAATGTGAAGATAGTTACGCCTTGAAAAACTAGGACCCATGAATGGACCCAATTGGCTTACGTGGCAAACAGATTGAGGGCCCATGCCTCATACACTAGCATAGGACAACCTAACTAAATGCAGGCGAACCGATTCAGGTGCGAACGACCTGTCTTCCTCAAATAGAACACCTGGACCGACCCCGTTGCATGCAGACCCCATTACCAGAGATGGCTCAGGATGAATCAGTGGCGAGATCTTGAATTGATCTCACACCATGTGGATTGACAAAACAATTAATTATCACTGTTGTCGTCGCCATCCTATTTGGTCAAGTCTAAAGTACAAGTTAGATTTTATGGACACAAACGTTGTCATAACATTTAATGTTGTGATGATTGATGTATATGATAAGAGAGGGAAGTCGCTGGATGAGGCCACGTGCACTATCATCCAATGAACTCCATTCATTTGTCCAAGTATAAAATCTCACACTTAATGTCATTCAAAGGTAATGTAAGTTTAGACTCTCAAAGCTATATTCTTGCCACACACACATTTTACTTTTCCACTCCCAAAGCCGACCCCCATTTTTATATTGGAGGCTCACGTTTAAAACTCTCTCATACTCGAAACTATTTCACAAACTGACTTGATCGTCGGAGTGCGCGCTACCAACTTCACCCCACGAAAAAGGCCACGTGTGACTAACGGTTTGTCCAAATGTACAGGAACCCGGCATGCGTGGACGTGAAAGCCTTAGGTTGATCTATTGGCCACGTCATCGATACGTTTTTTTAGGTCAACAAAGATTTTACTGTATGAATAATGATATTCATCTCCACTAGGGTTGAGCTCCAGTCTATATGAGAAATTAAATGAGATATAATGTCATGTAATTATCACGTAAACTGAGGCTCAACCTCAATGTGGATGAATAATATTACTGTATGGTTTGAGGTGAAGATGGAACAATTTTCCACTTGTAAGCAAGTACTTGTGGGAGACAGACTATTACATTGGGATTATTGCCTTGGACCTCTTTCTTGCTTTTTCAAATTATATCAAGATTTAACTGCAAAAGTAGTGAAAACAATGCATCAATTTGTGTTATTTCAAAACATGGATTTGAAATCCTTTTCTAAATTTTTTTAAATCAAAATGAAACAACCTCAAACTGAAACACTTTTGGAGTATGGTTGTGGACGTGTTGGGAACACGGGTAAAATGTAACGGGTTAAGAGGTATTGTAGGGTTTTGTTCAAGACAATTGGATGGGAGATACGGAGGATATATGCCAAAAGATCCATTCGCCATAAATTCCATCCGTAGATATGCCTGTTTGAGTTGACTCAAACCTTCCACTCTTAGCAGATTCCCCAGCACTCGTACAATCTAAAATCCACAAAAACTAAAATTCGCTACAAACAAGTATTTCAGGTGAAATCACAAAAATAGCTAGAATTTGAGAAAGATGAGCAACCGTCGGTTCGGTGAGAAGGACCAGTGTCGGTATGGTGATAGGTTGTTTAGGAGGTTGTTGGTGAGGGACTGCAGACGGCAGCGTGGGTGGCTGTGGGAGACCTTTCCCCATATTTTTGTGGCTGAAAAAAATTGGATTTTATGAATTTGCTTTATATGGAGAAATTTACTTCAATATAGAAATTTTGTTTGTTTAGTAACTGATATTTTTTTTGGTTGATAACTGAAAAAATGTCTTCGATTTTGTCAGAATCATTGACAAAACTTTATTCTTTCTATATTTATTTTTATTTTTACGTGTAATTGACAGTTAAATTCAAATATCTTTTTTTTATAGTATTACTGATGGATAGTTTATTTTTAAAATTTTTTATGTAAAAATATTTTTTTTAGTTAAATTCAAAAAAGCTCGCCGGCTCGGCTAAGAAAAAGCTCGAGCCGGGCCTGACTCGGGTCGAGCCTCTTTTTTTTTTGTCGGGCTTTGCTCGGCTCGACTCGAGCCCAAAAAAGCTCGAGCCGAGCCCATGCTTTTTTTTTTCGGCTTGACTTGTTGACATAGCTAGATATATTGGGGGCTTTAATATATTTGAAGGATTGAGAATGTGAGAAATTACTTCTTCAAGAACAAGTTGACGGTATAATGGTCGAAGAGTTGCAGTAGATTCAAGTATAAGATATTGTNTCAAGACTGAAAGAAGATATATTGGAAACTTTAATATGTTTGAAGGACTGGGAATTTGCGAAATTACGTCTTCAAGAACAAGTTGTTAGTATAATAACCAATGAGTTGCAACATATTCAAGCATAAGGTATTGTAAATTTTTAAATTGATTAGTTTAAAAAAATACATAATTTCTAAATTTTTTTGTTTCGAGAAAAATTGTACACGAAATATTTTATTCGTGTACAATTTTAATTCCGCATACGATAATTGTAGCGGGTCCCAAACCCGAATAAATGATGATGGTTTTAACTTTTATAATTTATTTAATTTATCACACATATAAACATTACAAATTTTAAATTCTTTAAGTAAAAAATGTAGATTTTACACACAAAAAAAAAAAAAAATAAATAAATAAATAAATCGAGCCAGCTCGGGCTAAAACCTTGGGTCGAGCCTCATTTTTTTGGCCGGACTCAGCTCGGCTCGGGCCTAAAAAAGCTCGAACCGAGCTCAATTTTTTTTCCGGCTCGACTCGTTGACATAGCTAATCGTGATGGTATTTTTTGTTTTCTTTCAATAAAAGAAATTAATTATTTTAATTTATAATTACCAATGAAAAAGATACATTGAGAAAATTTATTCCTCTTTCCAACCCCTGGCTACATTAAAATGAAGTTTTAAGAAAACATATATTTTGAAATAGTAATTTTTTGAGACGTATGGTTAAAAAAAAAATTAAGTTACGTAATAAAATTTTATAAAAGAATGCGTAGTTGAAAATAAATTTTAAAAAATAAAGCCTATACGTAATAAAATTTAAAACATTGACATCAACTTCTTTATAGAGTAATAATAGGGGGAAAAAAATGCAACAAGGGTGTATATAATGATTTACACCTTTGCTTACATTATATCTCGTGTCATTATTTCATTTGACAGTTTAAAAAAAAATTATTTTTCATCAATTTATTTTTTGACAACACATCAAGTGTCAACACGAGTGAACATAATTGATGTACAAATGACATAACCCGAAAAAATGTTCTCTTTAAAATATTGACAATACTACATATACATCAAAATTGATACATTAACTTACCCATGTGAGTTGACAGATTTTGATACATTAATCTTGATAATACATTTTTCAATTAACTGTTAGATTTTTGACACATAAAAAGGTATCAATCAAGTCATACGATTTGTGTGTACAAGTAGTTTAATCCTTAAAATATGAGTAATGCTATTTATTATCGTGATAATGTAATATCGATTATGTGACAACATATTATTCATCGTATTTTTCTCTCTCATCCCTCTTTTTCTCATTAAAATTGAACTATTTAATCTCATTATTCCATTTAAATTTTCGTATCACTTATATTTTATTATCACAATGATAAATAATATTATTCTTAAAATATATATAGGAGGAAGGGTAACATTGTAATTAGATTCTTATATAATCCTAGGTCTAGCAAATCAAGAACTACTACGTACTTCCATCTGTTATCCAAACAACTGTTCATCATCTCTGCTTCCTCCCTCACTGGTCAGAACGCTCAGATCCATAAAACTCTTCCGATATTCCTAGATTTTACTTTTAGATCAAAGATCTGTAAGTTCTTAAACAAATTTCCTTATTTTCTTAGCCTGTTTTAGTAAAAGAAATTCTGTAATGTTTCTATTCATTTCTTGATAATACTTTAGTTTCTTAGTGGGTTGATTTTCTTGCTTCTCTTGGATTTGCTATAGAAAACCCTTTTAGATCTTGAAGTAAATGATTTTGACAAATTGAACAACCCATTGAATCACTTGTTTACATGCTCAAAATATTTGTCAAACTTTAGTTTACATCTTTGATAATCTGCTGTGTCGTTTAATTGATAATGAATTTATGATAAATTTTAGTTGCCTGATCATAATTTTTAAGTATACTTTATGGGTTCGTTGTACTTTTTAAAACGCATTTTTCCCCTTTCCCAAAAGTTTTATTGCAAAATACAAAATTATTCTTGTTTGTGGATATTTATAAGAATATTGGACACCCATCCAATTGCTATTTTTCAGTAATTATTAAGATTATTTTGTTTTTGTTTTTAATCCGGAGAAGAGTGAGATAATCTAGGTCTTTTATATTGAATTAGGACCACAGCAAATTTTATTTTTTCTGTACTGGAGTAGTTGATTATATATTTTCATTGTTCGGCTATTATATTTTGAATCTAATAAAGTTGATCTTTTCCTTCATTTCAGGTGCCTTGGGGTATGCATCTGTGGTAATTACAAATTGGATATAGGATTGACCAATATGCCGTGTCTGAGTCTATAAGTTGTTATTTCTGCTTTGAACCTATACATTATTTTTTCATTATGGGATCCAATCACCTTCCTTTCTTTGTTTGTTTTATCTATATTCTTTAAGTTTAGTCTTGAGATCGAAGCTTGCAAATTAAAATAGTTCAAACTTTTTTCATCTTCTTTTCTGCATCGAGTTCACAGCTTTTGTAGCTTTGATTTTGTCCAAATTGATAAGATCCCATCTATATCTTCACCTCTGTTTCTTAACCTTGTTTCCCGTGTCTTTATCTTTTGTGGTGCTTCTCTCATTTGCATTTGCATAGAATTTGAAGTTAGTTCAAGAATCAAAAGAAGTTATGGTGTGCCGAGGAGCTAGTCAGACAAGATTTAAGGCATTAAAACATGAAAACGGGATTGCTGGGAGAACAACCATTATAGTTAGAGTTATAGCATGCTTTCAACCTTTGCAGATTTGCCAGGTTAGTTTGTGGCGTTGGTTGTATTGTTGCATATTACTTCTCATAAATTTGAATTTTTTAATCAATTAACCGTTTTTTTCATATGCTGGTTTCATGTATCTGTAATAATCTTTACTGAAAGGCTGCTAATATTTTCCGCATTCTTCTGCTCCCAGGCCGAATATTTTCGCCAGTTGTTAAAACCTGTTACGTAGATTGATCCCGAGTTTCCATCATCACACCAAGCTAGCAATACAGCATCCTTTCCCTCTTTTTTTAAGCGTTCCTGAAAGTAATTAATTGGCTGGTTAAATACGAGCATTATCCTGGTATAATAATTTGATGTGCACAAAATTTTCTTGATTCATTGCAATACTTTCCTCATTAATTCCAATCCTAATTATGTACAAGTACAACAGGTTCTTTTGGCTGGATGGTTACATCCAAAGAATTACAGACTCGTCAACAGTTTTCTGCATGGAATTCACATATGCCTACTTCGGACGGCATGACACTAATGCAGCTGGGGCAAAACTATAGTTTGCCGCGTTCTTCTGCATTTTCTGTTGACGTGGCTTTTCCACCATGTTCAGTTTCTGATTTGCCTGATTTGAACTCTGTACAACTAAATAGAGCTGATGGATTCTATAATGGGCTGCCTCCTCTTTGGGAGAGTTCAGCTCTGTCCTTACATCCATATTTAAAAGATTCTCAATGTGCTCCCCATGGGCCCGGGGTTAGTGCTAGCAGAATTGATGCTTTGCACCCTTGTCGGAAAAGGTTCCTCGTCGTCGATCAGTCCGGAAATCACAGGAGAGTGTTCTTTAACCCTTTTCTCCCTCCTCAAAATCAGATTGTTTCTTCTAAGACTCCTCCAGGTGTTCACGCCTCGTGTAATGAGAAACTAGCACTTCAAGTAGAGAAACAATCCTTGGTGAAGCCTGTTGTTCAAGAGAAATGGAAGGAAAATCATTTAACAAATGGAGGAAGTGAGATGCATGAAGACACTAAAGAAATCGATGCTTTACTTTATTCTGATAGTGATGATGAATATGATGATAATGATGAAGTAACTAGCAGGGTGCATACTTCATTTGGCATTGAGGATGCTTATGACAAGGACATACAATTTGAAGAACTTATTGAAGAAGTTGCGAGTTCTGATGGCTCGACTAAAAGGAAAAGATTGCTTGATGGTAGGTACAAGATATCATCTCTCTTGGTCGATGGAAGCCCCGTGAAATTGACTACTTCAAGCAACTACAAAGATGACGCGGAGTCAAGTGTTGCCCACAAGATAAACTCCTTTGATTATTTCAATTCCACGAAAAGATTGGAGAAGGTTAAAGTCCACGAGACACTGAAGATCCTCAAGAGTATTATTCCCGGGTCAAAGAGTAAGGATCCGCTGATGATAATTGATAAAGCTATCGATTACTTAAAATCCTTGAAACGTGAGGCCAAGGCCGTGGGAGTTAGCTACCCTCAAGTTTCTAATGGTGCTGTTGGTTGATCAGACAACTTTCGACCAAAGGGTATTGAGAAAACCGGTGTGTTGAATTAAATTATTGATGGATTTGAAAGTATTAAGGTAGCTTTTCCTTTAATGAAACCTTTACAATGCTTTTCACTCTAAATAGGGAGCTTAGTGGAATGAATTTTGTTCTTTTTTCTCATTACTCTCAAGTAGTGAAGAAAAATGGAGCTCTACAGTTGACCTTTAATGATTATTTTTTAGCCTTTTGGGTATTGTTAAAGCAAGTATGACAGGTTTGAATGGGGTGGTTTGCTGTAACTGAGGACTCCTTTTTTCTGGGATTGATGATCACACCATGGATTAAGGGCATGCGCATTTGATGATTAGGTCCCACCCTCCATTCTCATTCCCATTTGTTTCTTGATTTTATGCCTTTTTCCCCTTGAAAATCTCGTCTTTATGAGGGTTCTCACTGAAGGGGACCCCCAAAAGATTCATCTTAAATTTGTTTGTTTCCCACTTGTGAGCTTTGGTATTGTATGTTTGGAGTGAATCTGTGTCTTTTAGTTCTTGTATTAGCAACTATTATTGTAATAAATATTAGAAGGTTTGTTTGTGTTTCAATCTGTTATTATTGCTTTAAATTTACAGTGTCGGAAAAGATTAATGTACCAGTCGACTCCAAATTTATAGAGAAAAATGCTTTGTTGCTTTAGTAAGAAACAGCTCTCGCACTAGTGTTTTCTCAAATTTGGTGAATGAGATGATTATCATGGTTATCAAAATTGAGAGCTGGATCCTTGGTAACCATCACACATATGGCCGGCCACAATGTGGGGAACTCCTTAATAGGGCGACGAAGGAGTGTCCCAGTTTTAGATTATAATCACTTCGACTGTCTCCAATGGAAAGAGGAAGCTTTGTGCCTGAAGTACCTTCACGGGACTATTCTTCGATCATTGTAGCTTGAATGCTCTTTCTTCTTCGATTTCATTAGCATACAACAATAAGAATTTATACTAGATGCTTAGAGCTTATAATTTGTTCGTACTTGTAAGTCAATCAAAGCTTTACTACCGCTAGATTCTAATAGAAATTTTTCACGACTTAGGAATTAGGATGGACTACTTGGTCGATCTTTGGCGGGCACCCCTCCAAACTGCAATGGTGGTCGCTAACTTTGATACATGGGCTCTCTTGTTAGTGATTGACCTCGTCAACTTTATCTTTTATCTATACATCTTCATTTATATTTTAAATTGCCATGAAGAAGTTCGAGTTCCTTATTTTTTCCCCTTGATGATGCAGGGTGGTTCAACAAACAAATGTATCATATTACATTATATAGGTAGTTATTGACTTAATGAACACTGCTTAGGAAAATATTCCAAAGAAAAATGATCAATTTGATGCAATGACTAAGATGGTTGATTAATTAAACATTATTTTCTGAATAATGATATTTATCATTATGATAATGGAACATTAGTGATGAGATAGTTTTATGTGAAATAATAAGATTATGCAGTTTAATTTTTATAAGAGAGATGAGAAGAGAAGGCATATATCTTCCTCCGTTATCAACTTCTCTTCCAATAAAAGAGTGTCAACAATTTATAACTTCTTTTTCCAAAACAATGTGAAATTTTTACAAATTTGCGACGAAATTTAATGATGAATCTTGTTAGTTGCAGTGATATTAATTTCTGTCAATTGGACGAGAAAAGAGTCAAATGAATGAAATATAGCTAAAGTATTATCACATATCAAGTTCCTGCCGAAAAAGTTATGTTCCAAATTTTCAGTCTCAAATTGAGACCCATTATTGGTATAGTAAACATTTGAATTGAAAAAAATGATATTTCTAGATGAATTGTAGTCCTTTGAGTTAACTTTTCAATGTATTTTGAATCATCTCAATCAAATATCGAGAGATAAAGTTATGATAAAAACACTAAAACTTGCCGATCAGAGAAATTAAGGCTCGTGCACTCGCGTGCAGACGAGGCACGCGCCTCAGTATAAAATGGGGAAAAATTGGATTTTCCTTATTTTTGTTTTGGT
>CAIGRN010107502.1:0-25607 GCA_903798345.1 Fraxinus anomala | reverse complement strand
AGAAGAAAGGCAACCCATGAAACCTGGCCAGGCTGGGGCCGTGGGCTGACGAACGGGAGTCGGGAGAGACCGAGAGAGGTTGGGACTTGGGAAGAATGGAGAAATGAATTAGGGTGTAAATTGTAATTTCTTTCAATTTCATTTCTTATGTTAAAAAAAAAAAAATCAAATCTATGGGGGGCACGTGCCCCCCTTCCCCAGGCCATCCCCCAGGTCCGCCAATGGTTACCGAATCAGCGTACCATATTTTTTGACAACATTGGGACTACATATCTCCTAGTCAATCCGACTTTATGTTCCCGCATGAATCATGTTGCTATTGATTATCATTTTGTGTGTAATCACGTTTTTAGTTACTCTAGTGATCAACTGGCTAATATTCTTACTAGTCATCGTCTACTGTCATATTTACTCACCTATTACCTAAGACTGGAATCTCCGACGGGAGCTTCGTCTTTTGGTGGCTTGTTCCGGATAATACTAAAGTTAAAGATAATATAAATTGTCAATCAACTGAAGGTAATGCTCGTCACAGGAATTGTAGATACGCACCATCAGCCAAGAATAATGATCATCTCAAACATATTTTAGTTTATCATCTCAAACTTGAATAGATACATATCTACTGCTATTTAAATTGTAATTGAAAAAAATTTAAAGTTTATCACTTCTGCATCTTATCACTTCGGTTAGATTATAAATAGGCATTTACTTAAACTAATTTTATATAAGCAAATTTACATAAAAAAAATAAAATAAAAAACTATTTATAAATAAAGAAAAAACTATTTGTAAGTAAAATTTAATCATAAGTAAATAAGCAAGTTTATAATAAATAACTTTTGTATTATCAAAGTGAAAATTAAGTGAGTTTCTTATTTCGATATAAAGTAAGAGCAAAATAAGTTATCTTTAATTAAATTTACTTACAAGTAAATGAGTATTAAGTTAATTTTAAAATAAATAATTTATTTAGTGAATCAGAGTAGAAAAATAAATGATTGTTCTCTTTGTATTTCAATTTTGTATTTTGAGTTTTGAATTCATTTTGAGTTTTGTGTTTTGAGTGTCCATTTGAAATTGTTGAAAATGTATTCTTTTTGACATTTTGAAAAATTATTTTCAAAAATCAAAAACTGGTTGTTACGGCGGTGACAGTGGTGGTGTGGTGCAGTCGGTATTAGTAGTGGTTGGGGTGAAGTTAAACTGAAAACACCCAACATACGTTTTGAAAATTTTGGTTTGATTATAACTAAAAACACCTAAAATAACAAATTTGTCGTTTTGGAATTTTTTTTGTAAATTTTTAACTTGTTTTCAAAAACGCGTTTTCGAAAATAAGAAAGAAAACGCGTTTTCACTATTTTGAAAAATCAAAAATAGAAAACGACTTGAAAATCGACCTTTTCAAAAACGCCTTTTCACTATTTTAAAAAATCGAAAATAGAAAACGGCTTGAAAATCGACCCTTTTAACTCCCAAACCTTCCAAATCAAAATCCATCCCCAAATCCCCGGACCTTAAACATTTAACTCTTAGAATTTCGAAATCGAAGCTCCATCACCAAATCCGAAATCCCCGAACTCTAAACATGAAACCCATTTCTCCCAAAATCAATTATCTCGCATGAAGTCTCTGTGGTCCTGAATAAAGTCAATTCGTATCTCACGCGGTATCCCATCGTATAATTTTTTGTCTGCTTCAAATTCATCTACCTCTAGACTAAAAGGTAATATACGTATTTCTCTGTATTAGTCAAAAAAATCGAGTGATTTTATGGTTCTGATGTAGCCATATATTTTTATTCTCTTGATTAGATGAAAACATAGTGAGTTTCTTATGAATCTGGTATGTAAATAAATTATTTACAATATGAATTTATTTTTAGTAACTGTTGTCTTGGATTTATTTAGGTTTTTTAACTGGTGTCAATAGTTGATAATTACAAAATTTGTACACCCGTTCGAATGTGTTATGTTTGAATTTATCTCAGTTAAGAATCTTGTTCTCTATGTTTTTTTATGCTTATTTGTCATTGAGCAATGTAGGCTTATTAGAAAGATAGTAGTTAGGAATAATCTTCAAAACGTTTGTGATTGTTTGGTACTGTGTTATTAGCAAGAGATGGTAGGACCATACGTTGATTCACTCTTCAGTAACCAGCCTAGAGGTTACGCTCTGCATTATTTGTTTTTGATAAATCTGGTAACTATTTTGAGAATTTGTGGCAGCAGTAGCACTTTTCAATAGCGGGGAAGAACAAGGGTATTTGTCATGGTTGCAGGAAGTCCAGACACTACCTATCGAATGCCCGACGAAACAACGATGCCCAAGATGCAACAGGGGATTTGTGAGATGGATGGAAGTTGAAAAGAAGACCGAAAACATTGGTCGGCTATTATTCTGTTGTACTAACAACACAACTGTGGGCATGTCAAGTGCAGCGATATTACTTACAATGAAGAAAAACATGTGCAATTTGAGGGTGAGTCTGGTGGTACAGAAAGATGTATTTGTTCGGGTAAAGAATCAATTCAAGGTTTGTCAAGTATGTTGAAGAGTGTTACAAAAATAACCGAACAAGAAGAAGTGGAGATCTCCCTGAAGTTTACTATCCGCAAGGGAAAGAGAGATGTAGAAGAGAAAGGAAAATAAAAGGAAAGAGCTCCTTGAAATTATACTACTAGCATTATTCTAAGCGATATTCTCTATGAATATTATTGTAATCCTGGAGTTTTATTCAAGTAGGATTCCATATGTATGTTTAGGTTTGAACATTGAGTTATTGTAACGGTGAAGTGTTACTCAAGTATAAAGTGTTATTGTTTATGTTTGAATGTAACTATATTTTCATGCACTATTACACGTATTGTTATAAGTTTTAACCACATAATTGCACTTCGTAGCTTAATAGCCCACTCAAATTGTGAACCACATCACTGCACCTCGTTAATATAAGCACCAGAACAAGCAACTATTCTCCCCATGAATACCTTCTAGGCATCAATAACCACACGATCAACTTCTCGTATCCAGATGTAACAAATTTCATACAAAATCCTACTTAAAAGGGGAGTGGAGAACAAAAGCATTTCCATAAGTTCCATACAATTCCCAGAATTTCCATACATACATAACCACACGTTGAAAAAAACAATAGTCCACGCCAAAGCTATATACTTCTAGTAACCTCAAAAACATATTTACCCTTACATTCCAGCATACATTGATAGAAACAGTGGTCGAAACCAAAGCTATATACAGTAACCACATCATTTCTAGCATCCAGTTTATACAAAAAGGGAAAACCGGTCCGCACTTACCTTCCAGCATACATTGACAAAAACTAAAACAAACTGAAATACTACAGATGTTGTTGCTGCTGTGTATTTTTCCCTTCACGTCCAGAAATTGATGCACTTGACTGCTTCAGAAGTTGTCACAGTCGTGCCCTTGTCGCACTCAAGGTGGTGGACTCCACATTATATATATCGTGCAATTCATCGATTGTATCGTCGAAGTTCACTTCGTTGGTTTCGAACATGTGATGCAACCGAGTGTGTATGGATTGTTGCTACTGGTCCTGTTTGAATATAACTTGATCGTACTTTCTGCACAACCATAGGGGTTGGTATGAATTGAAAAGATTGATTGTCCTCAGCATTTTGGCGTGACGAAGCTACGTTCCCTCTGTTTGCAACCATTACCCATAATCTGTGATCGGCTTTAGGAAACAACTTGTCTATCATATTTTATAGACCATTTTGCTTGTCCGTCATCAAGGTCCAAATTCTCCCATCTCTAATTCCAATATCCTCTAAATGATAGTTCAAAAACCACCGCCAAGCTAGTGTGTATTCTTTTTGAAAAAATGCATACGCAACGAGATAGATGTCATTAGCGTCAAGGCCAAATGCATCCCTTCGAAACAATCCCTTAAGTGACAACTATCGAAGCCGACCATCTTCCTACAACCATTCTTGAAACCAATCTTACAATAATTAAAGCATATGTAGATCCCCTGAATATTTGCTCCTGCAATGCTATAATGACTGTCAAGCCAGTATTTTTCAGTAGTACCTCGGCTGCATAAGATCACAACCGTATAAACTGCTCTCGCAAAGTCCCTACCAAAAATTCTTTAGCATATCTTCGCATCTTCCATGCCACATTTCTGTTAATATCAGTGCGCAGATACTTCTTTACCGTTGCCAAAATAAGCTCAATCTTCTAATCCGGGTTTACATTGAACTTATCAATATACCAATGTGTTAAAATATGTAGTTGCAGTGTCTGTTAATTTGGTCACGACTACAAGTATACTTCGAAATGTACAATTTTATTTGCAACCTCTGGGAAGCATCCACTTTAGAAGAAGCCCGGATTTCTCATTTGCAACCTAGTTTGCATACTCCCTATACTTTTCTCTGGTCATTTACCTTAAACTTTACATTGTACTTGTTCAATGCACCATAATTTCTCACCACCTCTTGGAACTCCAATACGGAACAGAAAATTTGCCCAACCTCAAACTATGGATTGTTCATGTCTGAATCGAACAAAAATTCAGGAAAATGATACCCATCATCCTTATCGAATAAACATTGGGACAATAGTTCTTCTGATGATGATAGTTCCAATTCATCAACCTTGATATCATTGCACTCTTCCCGTTCCTCGTGAACTTCACCTTGATGGTTGCCCACTCTAATTTCAATCCCATCAGTCAAATTTCTATCATAATCGATGTCGTCTTATTCAGACTCGAAGTCGTGATCGAAATCTATGAACTCCGGATCTTCCTCACAATCTGCCATATATTTAAAACAAAATATTATGTGAGAATAAATGCAAATAATCAATATTTAAACCAACAAATGACTTTCTCCAATGTTTACACCAATCGAAAAAAAAAACCTCTATCTGAGATCATTGTGTGAACAGCTCCTTGGTCACATCAAAATTAAACAAACACTAGACTTGGTCAGCTCAAATTTTTACTTATAGCTATCCCAGTTAAGCAACATAATCAACATACTAATTTCAAGTTCAATTCAATCATACAACTTCTTCAATTCAAGCACAAAACATACCTAATCGTTGTATGCAACAACCTACAAAAACATACCAACAGACAATTCCATATCTCCGAAAATAAACTTCGAACTATCAAATAAGGTCGCACTTGTTACAAATAACGGGATGGAGCTTTGATAACCAGATTTGTTAGGTTTGGGGATTAGGTTTCAAATGTCGAATTGATTTTGGGGATTTGGAGATGGAAGCTTCAACGATTCTGGAAGTCACGCTATAGTTTTGGTTATAATTGGGCAAGTCGCATTTACTCAAATAGGCTAACGCATGTTTTGTGACTACATGGATCTTATGTGGCACTCAACTTATCACTTAGATGTAGTAAACTGGCCAGCTCATTGTTCTGTCTACCACAAGAGCATCTTTTAAATTACCACTCACTCGGTGAGTAATGAATAGTAACAGAGTAAAGTAAACTATTTTGGAAGTTCGATGAATAAGCCATGACATGATTCAAAGTTCAGCTCTTGATATATCTACGGCGTTTTAATTAAACTACACATGATTAAAGAATTTAAATAGAGAAAATTGTAGCAGCGATCCTTAACCTTTTTAATTTCTGCGGATTTTACCCTAACTTTCAATTTGTGCTACCCACAATCACAAACCTTTCAAAAATATGCAGTTGGAATCCAAATTGATGGACTGTTAGTTGACCAAAGAAGTCCAAATTGACCAACTTTCTTAAGGGCAAAATGGTAACTTAAATTGTTAAAAACCAAACAAAATGAGAAAAAAAAAAACCAAAAACACATCATCTTCCACTTCCCACCCCATCCGCCAATCAAAGCAGTAGACACCCCGATTTTTGTAGCCTACGGCAATCGCCTACATTTCCTACCAGAAACATCAAGGTTTGGAGTAGATTTCCACTGTAGATGAGGCGACAGATCATTGGGATCTAATGATTTGGGTGGGTGGCCGCAAGGATGAGGAAGAGACAAAATAGTGAGGGGTGGAAGAGGTGTCTTGGACTTCAGTGGACGGCCATGGCACAGTGGGGCATTTGAACCCGGACTTAAGGAAATGTTCTTGATGAAACAGAGTTGCCCAATGGCCTTCATCTTGTTTAAGCAGTGAGAAAGTAGGGTTGAACGGGCTGGCGAGAGGTTTCCATAAGTGGCCTCGATGTGCTTTGAAATTGATTATTTGTTTGAGCTATTATTATCATTCAATGTATCAATAGCATTTATAATCAACTGTAAACAAGTGTCTCAATTTTAGCACAAATTTTAAAGATTAAATATGTTGAATTTCACCGTTGTTCACACAATGACAAAAAATGCACGAAATTGTAGAAATTAAAAAGGTTAACATATCTGGAGTGAGTGGTAGTATCGATTTAGGTGAGACATCGCGTGGGTGGCGACGGTGGGTGAGTTTTCTTGGTTTATTTTCAAATGTACAACAGACAGTTGTGGTGGCGGTGGAGTGTGCAGGCACTAATAGTGGGTGATGGTGAAGGGAGTTGTGGTGGCGATGGAGGCAGTGTCGGTTGAAAGTGCGATGGTAGATGTTTCGGGTGGGGCTTACTAGAGAAGGAGAGAGGCAGTTTTGATTGGCTGGTGGGGTGGAAAGTGGAACATGAGGTGTTTTAGGGTTTTTTTTTTCTAACTTTGTTTAGTTTTTTACAATTTAAGTTACCATTTTGCCCTTAAGAAATTTGGTCAGTTTTGACTTCTTTGATCAACTAACAGTCAAATTTATGGTTTCCATCTATTCGGACTCTAGTCACATATTTTTGAAAGGTTTGAGATTGTTGGTGGCAAAAATTAAAAGTTAGGATAAAGATCGCAAAAATTGAAAAGGTTATGGAGCGCTGCTGCAATTTTTCCATTTAAATACAAAGCCCACAACAATAACCAACTACTTTAATTACTAATGACCGAAAAAAAAATTAAAAGAAAAATAAAAAAGACATGTATTGCTGATGAATTTGTAGATATGAGTCGTTTAATGAAAAATGAAAAGCTTTGTTCACTGATGATATGACCCATTTGGAGAATATTTTGCTTTTGTTTTGGCAATGGAATTGAGTTTGTTTACGATAATACCCCTCATTTCATATGACGTGGCCATCTTGCTTATCTGGCACTATTGTATAATGAGATGGCTTGGCTTTCGACCAAAAGTCCATTTATCTGATAAGTTGTAAGAATAAGATTTTGGATTTTGAACTTGTATAGTTACAAGGGTACATTTATGTTTGGTAGGTGGATGATAATACAGTGGATTGATGTGGAGAATATTTTTGATTTCTTATTCAATATGTCATTTTGAATGAAAAACTAAGGGAAATATTACTATACCTAGTTTAATCAAGATATATAATTTCTTATTTGAACTAATACGGTGCAACAAACACAACATGAATTCGCATGGATGGATATTATCTAGCAAAATCATTTGAACCCAATGGGATGAGACCGATCGGAGTGGTCAGTCTCAACTAAATCTAGTTGAGCTCTTTTTTAGAATTTTTATTCAACTCCTAAAATTAAAAGGTTTTTTTTATAAATCATTTATTTGCTTGAAACGAATATCTTAAAAGCGTAACACTTCATAATTTTTTAAAGAAACATAAAAAGAATCGAATTAGTCTAAATTAGAATTTATTCACTTCCATCACATCACACGCAACCATTTGATTTCATTTGTATCAATGTCTAGTTCGGTTAAATTGTGATTGAAATTAAAACTAGCAAATCCAATCCTACTTATCCATGTCTAACCTCGAGGTTGTGTTATAGGCGTATAAAAAATTTAATATAAAATTAAAATAAATAATAACAGGTAAATGATATTACGGTGGATCAAGTTTCACCAACCACATTTCCAAGGATTAATTAGGTGAATGAATCCAACTTGACTATTCGAATCTCACGAACCGGATAGACCCATTTTCAAATGGGTAATTTACAAAAATACCCTTAAAATTGGAAGTCTATTAAAAACTCATAAGAAAAGTATTTTGAAAGTAAAAATGTGTAAAATTAAATGTCACTTTTTAATTAAAAGTGACATTTTTTTAATTAAAAATGACATATAATGTCACTTTTATTAAAAAATGATATTTGTCACTCAAAAAGTGATAGAAAATATCAAGAAAGTGATAGAAAAAAAGTGACAAACACTAAAAAATTATCATTGCCATATGAAGATGGTAGCAATAGCTCTTGAATTACGTTTTGGTTTGGGGTGTCTGTGTGCGCGCTTGCTCAAGGGTTTGGGATTTTGAGGAGTTTTATAATGTATTAATTACGTTGTTAAATTATTTAATTAATTAATAGGGTATGAATCAGTTTAGTTAATTTTTTAGGGTATTGTACCTAATTTGGAATACTTACACAAATACCCTATATTTTGGGGTAATTTTGAAAAACATGATAAACTTTGATTAAATGGAAAATAGTTAAAACTGAACTTATATTTTACATTCAAACATAACGCATGGCAGTTTGTCAAAAATCAGCCCACCAACATCGAAAAATCAAAGGAAAATAGAAAAGAAAAAAGGAAATCTTCCACAAATCAAACACAAACAAAAATAAGATTGCTTCAATTACCATCATTCAAAGTTCTCACTCCCAAATTTAGAAATATCCAAACAAAAATTACAGGTTTTTGATTTTTGGATTTTTCTTTAATTAGTTCCCAATTCTATCATTTTAATATTGTTTAATACTCTCTTTACATAGATTACAAAAACAACAGCTGTAATTATCAATTTCGAGTTGAATAAACTCTCACTTACAAATTCTAATCATCTTATTGAATTGTCTATGTCACTTTTCATTGAATTTCGTGATTCGTTTAATTTGAATCATAAAATGTAAATAATTGTCATTTATGATGTTTCTTTTTTTATGGTTTTGCTATTGTAAATGGAAAACTATTTGGAAATAATATTGTTGATCTTGAGAGGAAATAAATTGTGTTAAAACTTATGAAAATTAAAACTTTGAATAAATTAAATTGATGCATGCAAGTTGTTTGAGAAAAAGTGAACGTGAATATGTGATCCTGTCACTTTTCTGAAAAAAAATAAAAATAAAAATATCATAGTATTTCATTGAAACAATTAACTAAATGTAATATATGTTTATTTTTGGAAATTTAAATATACGAATTCAAACTTTATTTTACATTAATACATATAAAAAATTAATTTTCAATCAATTCAATAGATGCATGAAAGATGTTTGCGAAAAGAATGTGGAAAAGTGATATTTTCTCTAAAAAAAAAGTCACAGTATCTTATTGGAGCAATTAATTAGATACATATATACGCATTTTTGAAAATTTAAATAAACGAATTCAAACCTTATTAAATATTAATATATATGAAAAATTAATTTTGAATCAATTTAATAGATGCATACAATGCGGTTGTGAAAAGGGGAATGTGAAAAAAGTGACATTTTTTTTACTTTTCTATGAAAAATTAGCATTCTATCACTTTTCTCTTTAAAAAAGTCACAGTATCTCATATGAACAATTAACTAAATGCATATGTGTGCATTTTCTAAAATTTAATATATGAATTCAAACCTTATTTTACGTTAATACATATGAAAATTAACTTTGAATCAATTCAATAGATGTAAGTAAGGTGTTTGCAAAAAGGAAAATGTGCATGAAAAAATCGCAATATCTTATTAAAGCAATTAATTAGATGCATATATATATATTTGAAAATTTAAATATACTAATTAAAATTTTGTTTTAATCTTGCATTCAATTCATATTTATTTGAATCAATTCAATTAATGCATCCAACGTATTTGCGAAAATGAAATTGTAAAAAGTGACATTTTCTGAAAAAGTCGCAATATTTCAGTAGAGCAATTAACTAGATGCATACGTGTATTTTTGGAAATTTAAATATACGAATTCAAACATTGTATTAATTTTACCTTCAATTCATATTTGTTTGAAACAATTTAATCGATACATCCAAGATTTTTGCAAAAATGTGAAAGTCAGAAAGTGACAGAATTAGTTTTTTTTTTCTTTTAATTTATGTTTTGGCCTTACTAGTTTTGGCCTATTTACGGGATATTTTATTCACTCGTCTAGTGAAGTTTTTGTTACTATTTAGAAATATTCACGACAAACTTTGAAATACATCTTTTAAATTTAAAAATCGATAGATGATGAGTTCATAATAACAAGTTTAAAATGTCGTAAAAATGGAGTTAATAATTTCGGATTATCTTGCGTTCAATAATTTAAGTAAAATAATTTTTGACATTTAAATTTCGTCCAAAACATATTTATCATGATCATATTGCAAGCTTTTTAACATATTTTAAATTGCTCAAAAAGGAGAATCGTAGCAAAAAATATCATATCAAATGAAAACATTTTAATAATAAAAAAATTTTAAAAGTGAAAAATATTATATGGGGAGTGCAGCCGCTTGTCTTTTTGGAATGGTTTTGCTGACTTTCAAGTGTTTTATATCTTTAGCGGACGTAATTAATACGATTATTAAAATTTTAATTTAGTTTTGAAGTGTATTAATCAATTTCTTAAAGAATACTGTATCCAATTTCCTCATTAATTAGATGAATGGATCCAACTTGACTATTTGGATCTCACACACATGACAGACCAATTCCCAAATCCAGTCGCAAGGATCGCACCCGCCCAGAAAGCACACACCGACCCACCACTCAACCCGTTTAGACATCGTCCCAATCCAAGGGCAATAAACCCATTTCACGTTCCAATTATCCGCGATACCCCAATTCGAATAATATTTTTATTTCGAAGCAAAACATCTCCCCTTAGCCTCCGATATCTCTAAATTTTCCAATTCTTGTTATTCTCTCCTTCTATATCTATCGATTCTATCTGTAACTACGAAATTCTGTACATCTTTTCATATATAAATGCAGTTTTATGTAAACAGAGGGATGTGCACATAAATAGATTCCATTTTTGTTCCGCCGCAACCGACCGATCTAAGAGGTCAAAGTCCTCGTATGTCGGTTGATAATTTTTCGGCACCGTAATGTTTAGACTCTGATTAGTTTTTCACCGGCGGCATGGTATTTTGGTTCGATGTGGTTTGAGAAATTCTGTAGAGGAAAGTTCGAATTAGGGTTTCGAGTTTCTGAAAGGTTAGAGCTTTTTTGCGGCCTCTTGGGGGATTGAAGGGTATCAAATATCGGATTCCAATTGATTTTTTAGTTTTTAAGGTTTGAACTAGGGTTGGAGTTTTCTGAAGCTTAGGGGTCTCTGGGATAGTGAAGTGAAATTAGTTATGACTCGGAGTTCGAGGCACAAATCCCATAAACAAAGTAAACACAGTTCGAAGGATTATTCGGATTCTGAAGAGGATGTAAAGTTGAAGGAGAAAAGTAGCAGAGATGAGAATCCTGCCAGGGATTATCGGGGTTCAACCTCTGGCGAGAAGCGGAAAATTTCGTCTGTGTTGAGAGAAGGGAATGATGGTAAAGATCTGAGGAATGGTGAGGTATCAGAGGATTATGTTTTGTCAAAACTAAGAAAAGAGAAGGCCGACGTTGGCAAGGCGGGAGCTGATGTAAGTGTGGGTGTTGGTGATGATAGGTGGAGGGGTTATGGTGAGGATAAAGGAGATACTGATAGAAATATTAAAAAGGAATTAAATAAAGGGGAAAGTTCGAAAATTGACTCGAAACTGAAGGAAAGTAACAGCAAAGGAGAAACTTTAAGAATTGAGTCAAAGATTAAAAGAAAAAGGTATGAGATTGGGAGTGGAGCTGAGATTAAGGAGGATAATTTAGCATCATTGGCGGTGGAGAAAGAGGAGAGTGAACGGAAAGGAGAGTCAAAAAGGGATAATATAGCATCATTGGCGGTGCAGAAAGAGGAGAGTGTACGGAAAGGAGAGTCAAAAAGGAAGTCTGAGAAGGATTCTTCAGGGCGGAAGGAAGGGAAGGAATCCAAGGATAAGGGTCGTGGGTCGGAGAAGGAGAAGGAGAAGAGGGTTGGTGAGGAGAGTATGCGTGGGGATGCTGAAGTGAAATCCATGGGGGTGTTTGGGCAGAAGCAAGGGTCACAGTTAGTAGATTTTAGCGAGGAGACAAAGACCAAACGTGATCGAGAAAATACTGGTAAGGTAACTTATTGTCATGGCATGCATGCAAGTGACTTGTAATTGCTGTGTGTGTGTGCCAATAAAACTTTCATTGATTTTGTTTTCGAGTAGATGGTTATTTTTTGCATTAGCTCCAAAAATGTAATTTACTTTTAGAAATAGAAATTATTCAACAATAACTTTGTATGGATAGTTTATGTACTTGGAATATGTTCTGAAGACATAGGCTTTACTATTTGGTTTTCAAATGCTTAAATTTATTTTTGTGCAGGTTCTTAGTGAAGATAGGATAATGTGGGATTGCTAGGGTTGGTATGTTTTGAGTGCTTGGGTTTTGAAGAGTATGGTGCCCCCTTCCCCTTTCCCTGTTGGTGGGTGGAAGGTGGAGGAAATAGTGATGGTACCTTTGTGTAGTGTGTGATGTCATTCGTGCTAGTGCATGTTATTGTTATCTGAACTTGAGGGTGCACTATCCTAAAGACTTTTAACTTTGATTTAAGTTTGTAAACAATTTTTTGCTCAAATGAAATAATAGCGAAAATTTAGGGGGTTGATGATCATATGAAGAGAGAAGTTCGTCATTAGAAACATTTTTTCAACCCCATGATTTTCTGTCCAAAATGTTTAACTGGTTAATTGGTGTTTGCATGTAGCTGTTTGGTTGGAAGGTCTGTGATTGAATTTCTTTTGGCTGGTCAGTTTTTTTATGATGCATGTGGCACTTTGTGATCTTAGGTTCACTAATACCGCTATTCAAAATATGGTGTTATCATTTTCCCTTAAGTAATTTTAGCTAATGCTATAGAAGTATCAAATATCCAATTGATATCAGTTGCATTAAGTGGAAGCAGGAGAAGAACTCATATATATATTAGGCTATGCATGAAAAGTTGATTTGTATGTCTCTGAATTTATCTCATCATTCTGTTTTTGCTTTGTCATTTTTCTGCTTTAAGAAGCAATCAAATCTCTCAAAGGGTCATGAAAGGTGATGCTCAGGCTTTATACTCGAACTGATTCCCTTTGTATAGATTTATAAAAAAAAAATATAGCAAAAAGAGGTAAATTTAACTTCATTTTTTCCTTTTGAAAAGTTCAATTCGGGCATATGGAAAAATCTCTAGTGCTGTCATAGATTGTTTGCTGGATTCTACTTGCACTATTAGTCAATATTTTTAATTTGTTGATTATTATTTTATGTATATTTATAATCCTTTATGCAGAGGGTCCTTTACAAGATGAGTTGCGGAATCCCGGGTTGGAGAAGGAACTCGAGAAAAGGATACGAAGGAGAAAAGAAGGTTCCGATGTTAGAGATAAACATTATGATGATTTTAAAGTAATTGATGAGAGGCTCTTGTTATCAAGAGGTGATCCTGCCAAAGATGTGAAATACAGAGAAGATAGGCACAAGGACGGAGGTAATGAGGACAAGTATCAGAAAGATGGCCAAAAAGATGGTAGGCACAGGGATGAAAAGTACAGTAAATCTCGGGATGGTAAGTATCGGGAAGATGGTGATAGAGATGCCAGACATAGAGATGAGAGACGTCGAGAGGATGTTGGTAGAGACAGCAGACATGGGGATGAAAATTTTCGGGACGATGGAGGGAAAGATAACAAGCAGAAAGATGATGAGTATTGGGAAGGCACTGCGAGAGACATTCAGAACAAGGATGATAAGTATGCGGAAGATGGCGAAAGGGGTAATAGACGTAGAGATGATCAATGCCATGGAGATATTGACAAATACGGCCGGCGCAATGATGAAAGGTATCACGAAGATGGTGACAAAGATGACAGACAAAGGGGTGATTATAGAGAAGATGGTAGATACAAGGAAGATAAGCATCGAGGAGATATTGAAAGAGACAGTCGGCATAAGGATAGCAAGCGAGGAGATGATATTGGTAGAGAGGAGAGACTGAGAGAGGTTAAGTATAGGGATGAACGTGCCACGAGAGACTTATCTGGTGACAAGTCTGACCCTAAGCACTCTAGGGATGATGGTTATGGTGAAGATCGTCGCTCCAGGAAATTAATCGCGTATGATGATAGTCCAAAAGTAGGTGATCAAACTGCCAACTATAAAGATGATCAGGGTAGGAGAAAAACTAAGGACAGAGGGGATTACGATGATATTAGATCCCAAAGTGCCAAGAATCAAGGGCTCGAATCAGAGAAGAAATCTGCTAGCAGTGCGAGAATGGACTTAGTTACTGACAGAGGAAGGTCCATCTCTAGGAATGCTGATGCAGAACTTCCTTCTAATCATAGCAGACGGTACAGATCTCCCAGCTCAAGTTCTCATGTTGCAAGGGATCCCTACAGGTACTTGATTATGTGCAATTATTTATTGACTAAAAGTTCAAGTTCATTAGCACAATAGAGACATTTGGGGAGTGGTTGGTATCCTGAATGCTGCAAAAACCTTTGATCATATATTGGCACTTAAATATGTCTACTTTCTCATTGTTGTTGTATTATGAAGTTTGTTAATCTGAAAGTTCTGTCTGTTTGAATGAGCTCGGATAAATTGCTGGCAAACAATAAAGTTCTCCTTGGGAATTTTGCTTATATATATATGGAAATGGAAGATTAGACTTTTTAAGGAACAAGGTAGCTTTTCCCTTGACAATCTTCCATATTCCTCCATGGATGGTCCTTTTCTGCATTCTATATATGCTGCCTTTTTTCTCTTTTTGGTGGAATATATCTACCAAATTTGAACTTAATAAGTGGATGAAGTTTTCATGTTGCTTTTTTCTCTCTTTTTCGTTATACTCCTTCCTTCATCTCTTTTGGGCTTGAGAGTGGTTTCTATTAATTGTGGTGGAATGGATTGAGTTATTAGCAGAGTTTTGTTGGTAAAGAAGTTAAGAATTTAAAACAATGTACAAGGTGTGTTCTTGTTATGTGGATCATTTACATGAATGCTACTCTGCCCATTCTAGTTCTTTCAACTTCACATTGAACTTGAAATTGACCTGGTATGTTCTTGCCATATTTTAGAAACTTGTTAATGTTTGATCTGTCCAGTAGAGGTATTCGCAGTCTTTTTCTAGCATACACAGCTCAACAATTTATGCATTTCATTCCCTCAACTACATGACTGACCAAACATGAATCTATGCCCATATGCTGTTTTTCAGGCTCCCAAATTATGCTTACGAAGACAGAGTTAGGTACAGTGGAACTTCTAGCAGAGATTATTTTGGTACTGCAGGAGGAGCTTTGAGGGCAACTCCATCTAGATCGATGGAGAAACCTGGTCTAAAAGAAGATGGCCAGTTGGGGGAATTGTCAGCCGAAAGACGTCTGAAATCTGACATTCGCTCATCGCCCTTGCAGCTAGCGGATAAGTCCCCATCATCGAGCACCGATTGGAGACACTTCACTAGATCTGATGTGAGGCAGAGTTTTGATTTTGAAGAATCAGCACAGCGAAGTGGTGCTTTGCCAGATGCAAAGGGGTACTCTTGTAAGGAAGGCAGGGGAAGTCGTGAGTTGGTCATGGACATGCTTCCTGGCGATGAGCTTTCAGAGACTGGGGCAGATAATTTATCTGTTTCTTCACCTTTTATGAGAAATGGCCATTTATCAAACAGTTTCAAGTCAATACCACCTACTCCTCTTTTCAGGACTGGGTTGGATAGCCCTTTAATATTAGGATCTGCTGAAGATGACAGCAGAAGTAAGTCAAATAGCCATAATAGGAGGATCAGCAATCCCAACTTGGGAAGAGTTCATGGAAATGCTTTGAGAGGTGTACCAAATTGGCCTTCCCCTTTGGTAAACGGTTTCATTCCTTTTCCCCACGGTCCACCTTTTCATTCTGCGATGCAGCAGTTTCCTGCTCCACCAATCTTTGGTGTTAGATCATCAATGGAGTTAAAACATCCCTCTCCTTACAATATTCCTGGTGCTGACAGATTTTCTGGCCCTGGGCGTCCTATGGGATGGCGCAATCCGGGGGATGATTCTTTCCCTCCACCATTGTATGGTTGGGATTCAAGCAGTGCTGTCTATGGTGAGGAATCTCAAATTTATGGAAGAACAGATTGGGACCATTCTAGGAGCCTGCCCAGTAGTCAAGGCTGGGAGGCAAGAGGAGAGTTGTGGCAGGGGCCATATAAAACTGCAAGAATGGATATGTCATCTTCTGATAAAGAGAATGACTTTTCTCAAATTGCAGATGAAGCTTTAGTCGGTCGGTCGATTCAACAAGCCCAGAGCAAGCTAACTCCACATGATAAGCATTCTGAGAGCACCGGCATTAATCAATCAAGAGATGGTTTGGAAAATAATGCTTCTGAAGCTCCTTGTAATAATCCAGAGGAAACTAATGACATTGCTAAAATGTCAAGAAAGGATGATGCGTTTCTCTGCCGTTTTTACTTTTCCAAGCTTGACATATCTGACGATCTTACCGAATCCGAGTTGTTTAATAAGTGCACAGGCTTCCTGGATATAGATCAGAACATTATTTCTGATGTAAAAGATTCTAATCTTTTTTATATGGAGGTAAAATGACAAGCCAGTTGTGTATTTTATTGCACTGTCTTAGAGATTTGCCAAGATAAAAAGTTATTTTTAATTCCGTTTTTTGTTTTCCTTGACAGGAAGCTGTAGAAGCTACAGCAGCATCTTCTAATAAAATTAACAATGTTCAACTGTTTTCTGCCACCAATGATTCTGTTTTCCAGGTAAAGTTTTGTTGTGAATAGTGTGTATCCCTTTCTTGTTTAAAGAATAATTTCTGATGTAGTGCAGCATACTTATATTGGTATATAACCAAATTATCAGTTTCATTGCTGAGGTAGTAGGTTATTTGTGTACATGGAAAGCAGCAAAACAGCCCTTGTGTCAATTAGCCAGTTCAAAACTAGAAATTCTGGTGCCATCTGTGTATGCTGGCCAGTGGATTTTTGAATGTCCTTAATTGTTTATTGCATGAAGTTTTTTTGTTGGGTATACCAAATGCTTGTTTGGTAGTGCTTATAAGTTTGTGTTATACGAAATGTGTTAATAATAATTGGGTAGCGAGTTGTGGGTCATTCGAATTGTGTGGATAAAAAGTATGCTTAACCAGATTAGTTATAATATAAGCTTTGCCAAATATGCTCTAAATTGTATTCATCTGAGAGTAAACTTCTGTTATTGAAGCAAAGTAGGATATTGACCATTTGTGGCAACAATCTTGCTCATAGTTTAAGCTATAGCTAGGAAGCCTGGAGAAAAATGAAATAATATTTGAGATTCACTTCTTTTTATCTGATATTTGTGAGGAGTGGTGCATATATAGCTCTTGTTTGAGCTCCATTATTTGAAAAAAAATGTTTTTGGAATAGTGTTTTTCGAAGAATGTGTGGTTAAGAAGTGTGAGGAATTTTTTGGTTTGTGTGTAATATTATCTTATTGAGAGAATATGTGAATATGTGGTTGATGAAAAGAGAGAAAAATGAATTAAAATTTAATGGGGCCAAACAGGGGCATAATATTATAAATGGTAAAAGTATTCTTACTATTTTGCTTGCCTGTCCATCCTCTGTGATGCAGAAAGCAATGTCCTTGTATAAGAGGCAGAAAGAAGACTTTGGAGCTATAAATGAAGAGTTGAGTGCAAAGATGGAGTTAATTCCAAAATCTAACGAGGAACTGAATGCTGAAGACGACAATACCGAGAAGTCTCCAGTTGGTGGCGTGCAAGATGTAGGGAATGCTCTTTCTAACTCTAACGGGGAGGCAGAGATTTCAAACTCTAACAAGGTAGAGATTTCAAATAGTCTTCAAGTGGAAGAGTACACCAAAAACTCCCATCTGAAGCCCTATTTAACAGATGCGAGCGTGGTGGAAAAATCAGAGCCAGTTTCTGCCTCCAAACATGTTAACATGGACGTGGATTTGGTCTTGAACCAGGTGCCAGAGGAGCATATTCTTGAGAACCTTTCGTCTATTGAATGCGTAGAAAAATCTGATGCCGATTTATCTGCTGGGGTCAGAGAAGCGCATATGGAATTTGCTAGTAACGATGAGGAACTGAATGTGTTTGATACTAAATGTGGTCCTTTGCGTGATTCTGATGTGTCTTCCGCGGCAATGATGCCGGAGTTAATTGAGTCTGCGCCAGTAAATTTGAGTCGGATACATCATTCTCCAGAAAGTACACATTGAGACAATTTATTTTTCTGAGCTTTTGAAATGCGGCTCTTTTTTTTTTTTACAAAGTTATTCTTCTAATTTTTGTTCCAAGGTGGGAAACACAGTCGGGTCCCTTGCTCCGGGAATGCGGGGAAGGAGTTAAATGACCATAATTCGTCAGCTCTGTGGTCTGCAACATCTGAGAAATTATAATGTTGCAACTTAACTCCTTTGGATTATGAGGTATTCATGCTTAAACTACCTTTTGCCTACACATTTTAATCATATTTGGTGGTAGATTTGAATATTACTCAACAAATTAAAGAAGATATTAAAATCTTATGTGCATCTTTTCCTTTCTGGGACATAAGAATTTGTATCTATTTGCATCCTGTTCAGATTTCAATCTGGCCCAAATAATCAAGTATGGCATTCTTGCTAATGCATGCCGGTGTAACCTTAAAAAATTGCTTAAAAGGAAGAACCCACACAAAATCAACAAAATAGATGTTCGCATACTCAGATATATACAGGTGGAGAAAAACAAGTTACTTCGAGCCTTACCTAGATTCTTTCCTAAGCTCGCTTGCTTGCGTTCTTGCAGCAATATTCTCAGTCCAAGAGTTATGGGGAGAATAAATATGGCTATGTAAAATACGACGTCTCAAATTTCATTTCAAATTCTGACTATAATGCCCAGAAATTGTGTGTTCAAAGTAGTAGAATCAAATTCCTCGTGCAAAGATTGTCATAGAGAGTCTCCTATGTAACATCCAGCACGGCAACTGATCTCATAAAGTAAGAAAAGGTATCGGTTTTCTGTTACAAGATAAAAGTAATCAATCCATTTCTCCACATTTCAAATGGTAGATAGGAAGGCAATAACTTGTTCAAGTTTTTAGTATCTTGCAAGGCAGGCTCCATCAGAAGTTCAAATACATCCACCCAACTGTCACAAGAGAGAATAATCAATGAACAACTGGAAAACTGAAAAACAAAAGGATACCACGTTCAGGAAATCATTTAAGCACGAAAGAAGATGACGACCAAGCACACCCATGATATTCAAACCATACATGAAAACTTTCAAAATTCCGTATCATACAGAAACTACAGCAGATGATTCGCCAAAAGGGTGGTGAAAGGAAAGTTGACATAATAATTCAAAGGATGTTCCTACATGCTAACAAATGTGCTAGATTTTGCTGACTCAGCCTTTTCCTTCAAAAAGCAAGTTGATATAGACAAACAACATTTAATGAAGCTGGGACCATAGTGACTGGTCACGTGGAACCAACAAGTTGATGGAATGAATGGATGGAAGAAATTTTATGACAGATCAGACTAGGAAAGCATAAAAACTGGATCGCATCACACATTCATAACACTGAATACACTCAGTAATTGTTCCATACCAAGATAGCTTCAATCTCCTCTTGTGACACCGGTGTCCTTTTCGGCTGATCAGAAGCCTTTCCACCCACACTCATGCTGGATGGAGGCCTTGAAAAAAATGTTCGTGGAACATCCCCAACTCCCGATGTTTCTTGATGCTGGGGGCCTGTACCTGAAGAGGAACTGCCTTTGTAAGCATTAATCTAAATGATCTGGATTAATACCGAGAAAAAATTAATGCACGCTATAGGCACAAAATTTATTTCCCAACAAAACAAGCCTCTTGAGCTACAATGGATGATTTCTTCTTCCACTTCCTGATGAGGAAAGCACAACCAAACTCTATGCATCCCATATAATCACACAATAATAATATAGAAAATGAATATTGCAGAACTTACCACTGGAAAAATTGAACAAATATATTAAAAAATATTTCCATGAAAGATCTTTGTTATTGCAAAATTAAAAGAAAACGATCATTCATTAAATAACAATTGTCATAGACAAGACTCAAGTGGTGGTAGAACGAGTAGACCTTATAAGCCACTGAGCAGCCCAGTTCTTTGGGAGGAAGAAAAATAATAAAATTTAGGAGGAAAATATGGAAACAAGACCTGGGATCCTAAGTTATAGAATATGAGATAAGATGAGACTACTGGAAATGGCGTACTTGTGATTTTGGAGGCTACTTTAGCAGTGGTGTAATGGACTTGGAAATAGAGTCAAGATTGCCTATTTTAGAGGTGAGGTTGGTGATGAGGTAACTTTAGCGTTGGGGCAACCGGTGCGGAATCAGGGTTGGGGCGACGTGGAATGCATAAATAAATATGGGGCGACGTGGAATGCATAAATAAATATGCATTTATGATTGTCTGTGCTCATGCATGTGTACATTTGAATTTATGTATTTTTTTATTTTGTATGAGAGAAAAATAATGAGACGAGAGAAGTCATATGAAAAACAATATTAAGAAGATAGAATTGTTCTAATGAAGGGCAATATGCGAAAAGGGACAAAAAGGTGTTCATTTTATGGAAATGAACATTTTATATTGAAATGGAGAGAGGAAGACAATAATTTCAAAAGAGAAAAGATGGATAAACGTTTCTACAGAAGCACAGAGCCACAAATAATTCATAAAATAGCTCATCCTTTCTTGTATATCTAAAATCACATATTATTATTAGCGAGGACGCACCAAAACTCCAGCAAGTCCTTTCTCTATTCATGCACAAACACTGGTTTTGCTTACATGCTATCAGTCAGTCAGCCGTTTGCTTGATTAATAAAATCACCATGCCATTCAACATATTGGCCAACCAATACCCACTCATTGCTACAACTTATAACTGGAATCAGAACTCAAAAAGATCGAGAAAGATTGCTCTAGCACATTGGTATTGCCATACATATTCTGGTTGTCTATTAAGAAAACAACCCAAACATTGAAAGCATAGGTTTATTTATCATCAGCTACAGTACTAGGCTTCATCACATTCTACAACACCACTACTACATTTGTAGAGTACAAGTCATTCCGCCCCATTATACTAACAATCTCCGTTGATTAACTTCATTTTTCATTTTTAGTTCACCCCTATGGAAGAATCCAAAGTATATAAATTACCACTAATCTAACAAACTAACAATGTTAACCCACATCTGATGTTCTCAGCAAGCTCATATAATCCTCCAATACATTTTTCACATCATTTCATGCCTACTTTATAACAATTTCTAACACGCAGGAAAAAGTATTAAAATTAGTTTCTTTCCTCATCCTTTTTCTGGAAAAAAAAAATAAAAAAAAATCAATGCTAAACCTTCATTAAGTCTCCAAATTATTCTATAAATTCAGATGCCACCCATTTCAATGACAATTAATAGAGGAACTCCCTCCCTAGCACTCAGAAATCTTTATTATATACGTTGAATAAATCAGATTACCCCCATAGAATACTAATTATTGCTAAAGGTGAGATCCAACAGGGATTATAAAATATAAAATCCATCGAGAGAAAACAAAATCAAAATATGTATGTATAAGTGTGTGTATATCAGACCCGAGGGCTCGGGTTTGGGATGCCTTTGAGGAAATTTGATGCGCGGTATTCTCTTCATCGCCTGCCCTGCACCCATTTTTTCTTCTTAGAAAGCTCTAAAATCAGTTGCCCTTCTCTGTTGATTGTTCAAAGGATTCACAGCAGTAAACGTTTCAATTTCCAATATATCCCTACTTATTAAAAATTGCAGAAAACCCCTCATTCAAACGTTTTGTCAAAATACAGCCCTGTCGTCAGCATCCATTTGTTGTGCCGTTAAATCTCTGGAAACAAAGGAAAAATTAGATAAATAAGTAAGAACAAATGCATCAATTTATATTTCCATCTTTAATAAGACCTACCCAACACAAAAAGGGGTTATTTGTGTCCCTCATTTCATTACTTGACACAACTTCGTGTCTTGCGTACGTAGCTGCAACCACTGGATCCTTAGCTCCGATGGGGTCCCGTCTGTGCAGATGCGGAATGGAGATTGAGCAGAAGACTTCGTGGGCAGCAGCGAACCCCGAAAGAAGGTTCTTCACATGCACACGACGGTTGGCAATGGAAACCCGAACACAAATTTTGAACCAATTTTTAACTGAGTATGCTCAAGCTCTGATTTTTTTTTTTTTTAATTTCTACGACAAAATGGAGGTTGTGAGTACTTCTCGTGGTTTGACCCACCTATGTGTAGTAGATCTGTGGAGATCATACCTGTGTTATTGAGATCTAGGAATGCACTTGAACAACAGTTGTTGGAACTGCAGAAGCAAAGCAGTGATTTTAGATTTAGGTTTTGGGTTTTTGTGTAGATGTGTAGTGATGTGGATTTTTGGGGGAAAATAAAGCTTTGATCACATTGTAAATGTGTATACTGAATGGATGTTAGTGAACGTTGTACTTTCACCCTCTTCATTACATGTACTACTCTCTTGGACCTTAAGCACTGGTTCTTGAGCGAAAGCTATTGTCTGGCTAGGCACAACTACATAAGTCTCAAGCAACTTATGTCCTTTAAGATCCTTCAACATCTCCTTCACATCAGATTAGCTACACAACCTCCTCAAAGCAACACCCAAATCACCTTTCTACATCTTGAAATAAAATTCTAAAGGCCCACACCACAAACGTACTCAAAAGCATGGAACCATTTCCTATTGAAGTATTTAACCCTCACAAAGTCCACAAACATCACCATACCATGTTCATACTTGACATTATTCGACTTATCGAAGAAGACACCACCAATGTATATAGCCATTGTGAAATAGTCTGTGTATCCTACTGGATGATAATGTGAACAATGGTTAGTAAAAGAATCAGTTAAATACCAATAGCAAACAACATACACACTTTTTTACAACAAAATTTCAACAAAACATGTAAACAATTTAAACCAAAACCCTTTATTTCTTAAATCGCAAAAACAGAGCAACTTACCATATACAAGAGCTTCTTCAAACCCTCTGAGTCTTGAAGCTTCCATTCTCAATAATCACAATCAAACTGTAAACATATAAAAAAAAAACAACTAATTTCAATATCGTATTCCATGATTTCACAAGTTTCACGCACGTATTTTTTTTAAATAAAAACCCGCTTCTACAACTTACAATTACACCTTTGCTGAAGAATGACAGTTGTTGAAACTTTAGAACACTTCAATGAAACCTCTACGATCGTGGGTGAATAAGGAATTGATCGTACAACGTAGGTTAGCAAACGAAATCCTCCCAATCTTCGTGTCTCTTCATCTTGCATAAAACACATCTCTTCGTGTTTGGTGGGTGTTATTAAAAATGAAAATATAAATTGACGCATTTGCCCTTATTTATCCATTTTCTCCCATTTTTCCCTGAAATTTAACGGCACACTGGACGGATGCTAACGATAGGAGTGTTTTTCGCACAAAACATTTGAAACATGAGGGTTTTTTGTTATTTCCAATAGGTGGGGGTATATCGCAAATTGAAACGTTTACAGGGGTATTCTGTAATTAATTCATTGTTCAAATTAGAGTAATTTTGATTTTAGTTCTCAGGTTTTAGATCATGTTCAGGCTAGTCCTTTAAAATTAAATATTTTAATTTCATAGGCATGACACTAAGCCATGTTTGATAGGGTAACAATTCCATGGAAAATGTATTCCATTTTCACACTTTTTGATTGTTTGATTGAATTTTTTTTTTATTATTGGCAATTGGAATTCCCACTTCCTTCCACACGGTCACAAATTCTTGGGTTTTCTTGAATTTATTTTCCCACCACTTAGGTGGGAAAATGGTTTTCCGGGTTGTTTTTTTTTTTTTTTTTTCCCCTTCAATGGAAATAAATTTTAAGTGAAATTGTAACAAATTATATCTCTTTAATGTACAATTTTCATGAAAAATGAAGTCAAACGAATAACAAAATATCCAAATTTTCAATATTTTTCAGGTGAAAAATTATACCAATCAAACACAACTAATTGACAATTCTAAGGAGAACAAATTCTAGGCAATTTAATTCCCTGAAATTCATTTTCTTTCCACTCAAATTCTACTATTGTAATCAAACCGGCCCTAATATAACTATAATATTCTATGTTAACATTAACATATGAAATATGGTAAAAACATACCCAATGCCATAATTTCTTGTTTCATTTCTAAATTGTTCAAAAAAAGAAATTTCTTTCTAAAATATATTATAACACATTAACATATGAAATAACAAAATAAATAAAAATTAAGATAAGAACGTGTCATATTAACCCTTCAAAAAAATCTTTAAATTATACAAATTAATGTCTAAAAAATTAGATATATTTGATATTTACCATAATTAATCAACATAATTATTGTAGATTTTAGCTTTCTATAATAGTTGAATTTAAGGTTGGTTTGCTATGTCTTTTGATTTTTTGTAAAAGAAAAAGAAGTCATATCAAATTAATTTTCTTTAAAAGTTCTTCTAACTCGAAAATGTGCTTTTGAAAAGTTATCTATACTTGCTCAAAATTAATTTTTTTTAATCTTAAAAACAGCTTTTGATTTCAAAAGGTTTACCAAACGAGTACTTAGAACTTTTTTAGAGAAGCTCATCTAAAATGGCTTTGAAAATGCGTTTTTCCAATCATTGATCACTTATTGACTCTAACCAAAATGCCATCCAAGAAGTGCTTTTGAACTTAAAAAAAAAAAAAAAAAACCCTCTCAATCACACACTTAAGCAGCCCGATTGATGTCTAATTCATGATTACTTTCCTTAGACTGAATGGTTAAAATTAAAGATGGGCATGTATTCTTAGAGCACGTGAATAGACGACACGTGTAGTAAAATGGGAAAACCATATCCGGACTCTCTACTGACCACGAAAAACTCAAGAAGCAACAAAAAGAGTGATGAAGTGAAAGACTGAGATGTTCCAAAAATTACATACCAAGATGGATAAATTAGCTGGATAATCCAAATTACATAAAATGAGATTTCACAAACTTTTTAACAAATAAAATTCTTAGCACTTAAGTAACACAAACTTAAATTATAATATATACAAAAAAAGTATATATTATAATTTAAAAAGAAAAAAAAATGCGAACATTACGCAGTCTGCTCCGCACTTGTGCATAGTTTAGCTCCGCAATTTGTGCATAGTTCAGCTCCGCGTGTTGTGCATGTTGCGGAGTTTAGCTCCGCACATGCGGAGTTGGAACTCTGCACTTATGCGTAATGTGGAGTTCCAACTCCGCAATGTGCGGAGTCCAGCCCGCGCTTATTTTAAAATAAATTAATTTAGCACTTTCTAAATTATAATATTGATTTTCAAATACAAAAATAAATAAGAATTTTTCTAATT
>CAIGRN010107497.1:0-11483 GCA_903798345.1 Fraxinus anomala | reverse complement strand
TTTTTTTTTTTTTTCATTTTATATTTCCCTTGTTAATATAACAATAAACTTTCGTACTTGCGACAAAGCCATTATTAAACTTTTAGAGTAAAGAGAAAATAAAATCTATTGATTAAAATTTAGTCAAAATGTTAATTAAAGCCCAATTTCGAGCTTCGTATTCGATGTTTGTAAAGCTATATTGTGATAATATAATATACATGCAAATGCATCAGTCAATCTTGTCAAACCCTAAACAATCTTCACATATTATACTGAACAAATGTATTCATTTTGAAGAGGATCATATATGTTAGGTTTTAAATTGTATTGGCAATTTTTTAGATAAAAAAATTATTAAAAAAGAGTTGTAAAAGTCAAAGAGTCTTTTGGATTGTTGTATAGATGAATTATGAGTTTTTGAATTCAAGTATAGAACATGGAGAATGAGTCGTCGAAATTATGCTAGCATGTCGTCGAAATGATGCTCGAGCGTCCAAAACAGAATCATTGACGTCCACCTATCGCGCGCTTGTTGCTCGAACGACGATGTTATACGTGAAACTCTAGTTTGCGATTTTTAAGAGTTTTATCCTATGCTACCCAAATACCTCATATTATAAATAATCAATGCCCATTAAATTTTTGTGCGTGATTGATAATTATAATACCTCTCATAATATCATTCTTTTATCTAAGAACACATCAAGACATTGAAATTAATCATTTGATTCTTGAGATCAATCAACCATAGGTCTTGGCGAAAATATTGAAACTTCATATCGAAACATCTACTTTCTCAATACCTTTTAGAGGTTACTGAAAATTGAGAGAGATTGAACCAGAAGCACATGAAGAGTACAAGAATAAAGTGTTCTTATTAATACATAAGAGAGAAACAATTCTAGAAGATCGGGAGCAGGTGTGAGTGAAGTATGTTCTAGTGGGTTTTGGAGATTGTAGAAATTAGATCAGCGAGTATAGTGAATCTTCTAGGTTGAATCATACAGTAAATTCTTATTGTCTATAATGGAGGTTACTGGTTTGGTCCCAAATTTTTTACACAGTTAAAAGGTTTTCTCCATCAACAAATCTTATGTTATTTACCGTTTTATTTATTATTGTGGCAATTCAACATGGGATTAACTTGACTTAATTGACTAAACATCTAGAACAATTAAAAAGTGAATTGTTAATTTTAATTTCGTATTTTTCACCTATTCATCCCCTATTGGTGATTTTAGGGCGAACTCGAAACTTTCAATTGGTATCTGAGCCCAAATTCTATTCCTAGCCCTAGTTTTCCAAATTAGTAGTTCCTTGTTTGTCCTGTCATATTTTGATGACAATTACTACGCCCACTGGAAAGTTAGAATGAGAACCTTCTTGAAATCGATAGATGAAGGTTGAGTGTAGTGAATTGTTGGACTGCCTCTTCTAACACTATTAATGATGTTATCACCCGTGCTAATTGTCGAAGGTTAATTTAGATGAGTGTAATTGTAATACTAAGGCTTTACATGGTTTATTTATGTTTAAGTCTCCAGAAGAATTTAGGCATCTGTCTATGTGTGAGGTTACTAAAGAGGTTTGAGATATTTTACAGACCACACATGAGAGAACTCAAGTTGTTAAGAACTCTAAGTTATAGATGTTGACTATTAGGTTATGAAGGGTGATGAGACATTTGATGACTTTTATGCAAGTTTGAATAACATAGTAATTCTACCTTCGACCTAGGTGAGAGAATTCTTGAGCCTAAGATTGCCATAAAAATCTTTAAATCCTTACCTGAGAGATTTATGCCTAAAATTACAACTATCTAAGATAGCAATGATTTATATACTATTAAGATTGAAGAACTTGTTTGATCTCTAAACTTATGAACTCGTCATATCTCAACATAAGAAGAACACGTCTATTACCTTGAACACTGTTAGGGAAAAAGAGTATGACTCTACTGATACAACTACCATTAATGATGAGGAACTAGCTTATTTCGCCAAGAAATTTTGAAAAATGTTTAGAAATTAGAAAAGCCTCAAGAGAGAAAGTGAGTGCCATAACGATAAGAGAAATCAGGATAAAATTATGGATGCAACTCTCACAGATGACAAGTCTAGCTTGAATAATCATAGTGAGAGGTTTATGGCCTTTACTACTAGAATTAGGAGTTAATTTGATAAGGACGTGAGAAGGTTGAAGAAGTAGATAGTAGTGAGCACTCCAAGGAAGAGATTCTTGAGACTTATCAACAATTATTTGAGGAGAGTCTTAAAATTAAGAGAGTGAATATAGCCATGCTTAGAAGATTAATGCACTTGAGCTAGAAGGAGAGAGACTTATGTATGACCTTCAAGAGTTAACCAAAAGTCTTAGCAAATTAAGATTAGTCAATGAGAACTTAGAGGCCAAGGTTAAAACTTTGACAAGAGACCTTGAGAAATCTAATGCTCAACTTCATTTATTCTTGAGTGGATATCAGAAATGGAAAGTCTTTTGGGTTTGAACAAGCCTGCTGGGAACATGAGATGTCTAGGGTATAAGCAGAATGATCATAATATGGCTAGTACTTCTAAAATAATTTTTGTTCTTGTACCAACCAGCTTATGTATGTTCATAATCCTGAACTTAGGAATAAGGGTATCATAGGAAAAATGCCTACTAGACAGCGTATGACCTACAAACCTAGGAATGGATATCAACGATCACATATAAGGCATATGTGTCATAAATTCTTGAATAGAAATAAAAATTAGAATTTCACTAGAGAAATAAATTAGGATTTTGATTGCCAGGTTAACTTCCTCACTAATCAAGCGAGTCATTTGATCAAGTTAATGATACAGTTGATTCGGAATAAGTCTTTCACTATACAAGTTTTGGTTAAAAATAGTGATTTGAAAGTTTTTTTTTTTAAATTGATCATGGTACACTTAAAGGTAAGAGAATTGCATACCTAACTGATTAGGTATTTTCGATGTATGCTTATACTTATTAATTGTAATTCATTAATTAATGCATTCATCAAATTTTTGTTTTGCTTTCTAGGTAGTTTGATTTTCAAAAAATAATCAAAAAATAAAATAAAAAATTGAAAATTTTTAAACTACATCATAATATATGATTTGCTTGAACACGTATGTTGTGACCAAGTATGAATTCAATTGATGTGTTGTAGTGTATTTTCCATTACTTGTTTAGGTTTTTATTGAGTACTTAGTACATGATTTTTCATGTACCATGTGCACAGCACACACTATGATCTTGTAAGTGATTTTGACCGCCTGTGACCTTGAATATGGATTGACCTTAATTTAGTAGACCTAAGCTCCATTCTATCTCCTTAAAAGAAAAAAAATGTTTCATCTTATACTCTTTTCGAAGCCTATTTGACTCAGACAATTAAACTCGAGGGGTTTCTTATAACATGATACCCTATAGTTAATTAACTTGAAGTAATCGACCCAAAACTTGTTACAAGGGTCATTTTAGTTGATTAATGGAGAAAAGTCTGCACATAAGATGTAAAAAATAAAAAAATTAAAAAGAAAAATGATGAGCTTAAAAAGAAAAATAGAAATTGTGCGAAAAATGTATATATGTTCAAAGTTAAGAGGAGAAAAAAAAACATTAAAATGAGCTTCATTTATAGGTCATAATATGCATTCTTGGTTTGACTTTCATTATTAAGGGAATAAATTTGTTTAACAGTTATGTTTATGACGTCATTTCTCATAAAATTAAGATTTGAAGTCTTGCTCACAAGAAATTAGTTGCACTTTACATACATGAGTCGTTAACCAATTTACTTAATTTAAACTTAAACTGAGCATGTGGGAAAGTTTACTGATTATTGATTATACTTGTGCATTCTATCAATTGCATCTTTAAGTTATTATATATTATTAATATAGTTCACTTCATCATTGGTGACAAAAAGAGAGAGATATGATGGGCTGTAGAGTTTGTAGTAAATGGGAGATGATAGTATTTCATAATAGTATTGGGAGTTTTACTTTATTGAATGCTTAACTTTTTTCAGTTTTGATGTTTTGTGATATTATTGTTTTCGTTGGTCTTTTAATTAACCTTAGTATTACTTCTCAATTTAGAGAGCATATTTATAATAGTTTGTTTTAATTGTTATATTTCATATTTCACTTCCTTTTACACTTGGTATTTAAATTGTTGATTTTAGGAAACGAGTTTAACAAGGAATGCAAGAGACAAACATTTAGTTTGAGTTTGAGTTTGAATTTGGGTAGATTAGTTTTGTTTTTACTTCCTTGACTTGTATTGTATAATTTTATCACATAATGTCAAATGGAGAGATAATCAGATTTTAAGTCGTATTGGCAATTTTTTAGACAAAAGGATTATCATAAAAGAGTTGTAAGAGTTAAGGATCTTTTAGGGTGTTGTATAGATGAACTAGAAGTTGGTGTGTGCTGTTGCAAATACCCAAAAGTAATACTTTAACCTCTAAAACTAATGTAGTGGTGGAAGTAAGGGTCGATCTCACGAAGAGTATGTAATTCAATGTTTTATGTTTCGTACAATGATTGGGGGATTTTGTATGAAAACAATTGTAAATAACACAATTAATAATAATGAAATTAAATTAACGAAAACAATCAAAAGACTAACCATGATTCATGTCAATATCCACTTTCTGAACTTTATAATTGATCATCGATGCAAGTATAAATCAACCCATATTTTGAATATTAATCGTTGAAATTATTTTCTTATCTCTCATTACTTATAATTTATTAGAATATAAGCGACTCAATTAACCCTAATTACCAAACAACCTAAGATAAGCGCTCTAGATTTAATTTGATAATCGCATTACAAATTAGAAAGATCGATGAAACTAAACAACACAAGCACAAACGGTTGCATTTAATTTAGCTGAACATTCTTCCTAACATTCAACAATCACCAAAGCAGCAAANAATTTGATAATCGCATTACAAATTAGAAAGATCGATGAAACTAAACAACACAAGCACAAACGGTTGCATTTAATTTAGCTGAACATTCTTCCTAACATTCAACAATCACCAAAGCAGCAAATTATCAAACCCTAGTTGCTTCACAAGTTAAAGAGATCAAACAATTACGGATTTGATATTTAACTTAGCGGTAGATTGTAACGAATAATAAACTAGTAGGCCTCCTGTAATTAAACATAACAATCATAGAAATAAGTGCAGAAGAATATTCAATACCCAAAAACATGAATTAAATTAAGAAAAACTATTTAGATCTCACAATATGTGATTTCGAGACTTCAATCTCTTTCGACTAAGTATAAAAGTTTAGTCACAATTCATAAATCTATGAGCAAAATAATGAAGAATGAAGTTTTGAGGAGTTCTGTACGTTCTCCTCCCATTTTAAGGTTTTAAAATATATATTTATAGTTGTTTCCATAGGCAGTTAACTTAAATTCGAAAATCAGAATTTTTGTATCGGGAATGAACTATGCGACCTCATAGTAGTAAGTCATGTGGTCACATAGAACATTGAAACTGGGCTCTAAAAATCTCTGAAGGTGCTCATGCGACCGCAAGAAAGATTACACTATGCGACCGCATATTTTTGCCAGTTTCTCATTGGACAACCTTCAGTATTTTGGTCATATATTTCTCTCCCGATATTCAATTGAGGCGATTCAAGATAATTTAGAAAGATAACTCCAGGGGCTACAAATCTTCGAGAAGTATAATGCTTCCAATTCGAATGTTTCCTATGCCAAAAATGGGTCTCAAACCGAGACTGAAAATCCTAATCATAACCATTTCGGCTAGGAGTTGATATGTTACTTTGATTTTATTACATCCATTTGACTTCTTTCTTTATCCGATTAACCTCTAATACTCTCAAATCTTCATTGTGAGGTTTTATATAACTTTTGAGTATTTACATTTCAGTCCCCAACTTCGTTTTCTTTCATTTTGGTCTTTGTTTGCTTATTTCTTCCAAATTACGCTATATCCATAGAATTGCCACATAAATCAAAATATGAACGTAATGAGTACATTTTAGAATTGATTAATCATACGAGTACATAAAATATAGAGTAAAAAATATGCATTTTACATTCCTATCATAGAGCCACACGAGAGAAAATAGAGGGAAAAGTGTGATAAGAGAGAAAGTTTCAAGGTGAGCTTATATGCAAAAAATGTTGAGTGTGAGAAGGCTTTAGTGAGAACTAACAATCCCCAACCTAAACAATCCCCAACCTAATTTGGATATTTTCCTTTTGCAGGAATTCAAGGATTTATTCCATAAAGAAATAATTCGCAAGGCACCATACATTCACTATCCATTTAATGAAAAGCACATGGAGAAATTGGTGAGTAATAAGGGAGAAGAATGTAACCACGCCATGGTAACGTATCAAATCCCTATACCTAGGTTAAACTATGAGCTAGCATGTATGAATATATTTTTACATGGGATATTTACTTTGGTACATGATAAAGCTTCTAATAATTCCATGAGGATAGTAAGTCAATCGTCGCATACATTTATGGAAAATTTCTGGCTTGTCTATGATATGTACTTACTACATCATCAAATTCTAGCATGTTACACAAAGTTAATCACGTGTGACAGGTAATTAGGTTGCATTATTGGGAGTTGTAGGCAAGCATGTTTGTATTTCTGTCATGATGTTCTTACCTGGCTTGTAGAACCATGCGACCGCATGGTTCTCCAGCTTGCTTCCATGCAACGTTTCTTGACCCCAACATGGAACTTGACCGTAAGCTAATTAACTTCAATATTATGTACTTCGTTGTCTGACAAAATGATTGCATGACTTCTTCACCTCGATTCGATCTCAAACTCATCAGAATCGTCGTCTCAATGCTCATCTAGCCTTCTTTAGCTTGGTGCCTTTTTCGGGTCACATCACTCAGGCTCGACTCGAGCCAAAAATGTTTGAGTTTTATTTGGCCTGACCCGAATAAAATATTTCGTCTATAATTTTTTTTTAAACAAAAAAATTTAAAAATTACTTATTTTTTCAAACTAATCAATTTAAAAACTTACAATATCCTGTTGCAACTTTTCGGCCATTATACTGTCAACTTATTCTTGAAAACGTAATTCCACACATTCTGAGTCCTTCAAGCATATTAAACCCTCCAATATGTTTTCTTTTAATCTTGATAGTTTGTCAAATAAAACTCAACCAACTAAACGAAATACAGCCTTCGATGCTACCGTAGACACCGAAAGTGTTAGTAGATCGCGAGTAATTTTTAATACAATTTGATATTGCCTTTCGTTACACCTCCATCATGATAAAAGACTAAATTCCTGTAATTCTTGTGGTTATAACATATTACGAACATCCACACACATTTACCTAGCTAACTCAGAGGGAATTCCAAGATTTGTATCATTGACATCTATTGCTCTGGTTACGGCTGCCTCATCCGTTTTCTCCATCAACCATGGCTGCTACTTGGTTTTTTGTGTGACCCTTTCTCTCCCCCCTTCACTGCTGGCACTTTGGCTGGCGACTTGGCACCAACCCATCCTTGTTTCTGTCCGTTTTCTTCCTTGCTTGCTGCTCGGTTTGTATAGTCTGTTCGGCTGCATTATTTGGAGACTCTTGAGCGATTCCTTCGTGGCTTCAGAGTGGGATTTCTTGTTCTAGTTCGTGTGGAGTTACTTTGAGGTTTTGGGCTTTCGATTGGAGCCCTGATTCATCCAGTACTATTGATGCCAATTGATTGGAATAGACAGGGAAGTGTTCATTTACATTTACAGTACTTTGATTTTGAGCCATTCAATTGTTTAGAACTAATTTGTTGTGGTTTGATTCAATTGAAGGTCCATAATTTCTCTACGACTTTTACTTTTATAAAAATGTTAACTAGTCGTTCTATGATCTCTATACATCTATAAAACGGTAAAAAGCGAAAATCTATTAATATTCTTAATTAGGAGGTCTAGAGATTAAAAGGTGTAGATGGCAAGGGATTTTGTCATTCTTGCCAGCGGAGGTCCAACCAGAGAGAGCTGAGGGCATGGAGGTGGTGAAAGTACTCCACGACGGCCAAGAAACACGATGCATCTTGACGGGTGGTGAGGAGCTGGTGGAGTTGATGAATGGTTTGGTGCCTCATATGATCAGCTAAGCTAGCCTGTAAGTCAGTTTAGGGGCCGTTATTTACATTCACCATATATATCCACTTTTAAAAAGACGATTATACTATATTTTTAATTTCATGTAAAAATTTACTTAGTTATATACAAAATTAAATAAAAGTATATCACTTTAAATTTATCTACTAATATTTGTTTTCGTTAAATTCTCTTGGATCGTTTTATATTCTTTTTAGAATTTATGTTTGGCTAAAACTCTAAAAATGATAAAATATCCTATTCAACTAAAATAAATACTAAAAAATTGTAAATCTAAACATTAAAAATGGTAAGACACAAATATTAGAATGGCTCCGACTCTTGACATGCTCGATAAACTACTTAAATGTTCAAAATTCAAGATAGTCATTACTGCAAGATTGCAATGACAAAGGAGAACCCCTATCTTTATGTAATACATGATGTGCAGAGCTCTGAGCAAAAAAGATACTTGGAAAAATTGATTCCATATGCTACTCTTTCTAAGACTTAATGGATGCTCTCCATAAGTTATCTCTGACATTGAGAGAAATCCCTTGTCCTCTCCATCTAGTTCAAATTGCATAAATGTAAATTTGACCGTTCATTTTGGTAGAGAATTACCTCTATGTCATGTTTTTATGGTGGTCGACAAAAGGCCAATTTTTTTTCCTTTCAATGGAATACATGCTACAAGTCCTTCCAAATTATTATGTTCAATTTCGATAAAATAATAAAGTCAATGTTACATTGAGGGTGGTGGTAATTATATGGGTTTATGGTTCATGAATCTCATCTTATAATTTTTGGTCTAAAGAATTAATTATTGAATTGTGAGAAGGTATATGTAATGGGAATGATTACAATTTTTTTTTTTTTTTAAAATTTTGAAATTGTATTAGGGATGGAATTAGAGTGGGATGAATATATAAAATTTTTGTGGATCAATAGTGTTTAAATAAATGAATTATAAGGACAATATTAAAATGTGACATGGATGAAAATAGTAATTCTTTAAAATTTTAATAGGGATAAATATAGTGTGTGATAAATATATAACAATCGTGAATCTAAACAGTGGTTCTCTTTAATTTTTAATTGGACACGAAAAAATTGTAAACGGGAAAAAAAATAATTAGATCAGTTAGAACTCATCATGCAAGAAATTTTTAATGAAATTTCCTTTTTGTTTACACTTTTTACAGTGGAAATTTTCGTCCAGCTTGTCAACTCGAACAATATTGTCGAGAAAGCGGTATTTAACAGATTATATATATACATCATACAACGTATATGCATAGACAAATATTATATTTTACATAGGCAAATATTTAAGGTTTGGTGGTCAATAATGGCTTCTAAGAATTTGTAAATCACAAATACAAGATATTTACGATATGTTTGGTATGTTAAATAAAAAAATCATTAATGTAAGGTATGTGGAGAATGTTTATATTGCAAAATAAGTTTTTGAGTAAGTGAGTGAAGACAAGAAATATAACCATCTAATACATTACTCATCAAATTGAATAATTTGTCTTGTAGTAGTGAGACATGACAAACTTTGACGGATGTAGACACGTGTGATACATATTTTCACATCTATTATTTTATCTTTATTGAGCATTATAAACATGAGAGCCCATGCAGAGGTTTCAATATTAAGTTTACAGGGAAAATATAAATGAAAAATAAAATTAACTTATTTAGTTTGGCATGTAGTTCGTATACCGTAAAAAGATTTTTTGAGTAAGTAAATAAAGATAAGAATTATAAACATCAAATACATTAGACGTCAAATTGAATAGTTTGTCTTGTAGTAGCGAGACTTGACAAGCTTTGAGAGATGTAGACACGTGTGATACATATTTTCACATCTATTATTTTACCTAAATCGAGTGTTATAAACAACAAATGCAGAGCCCATGCAAAGGTTTCGATGTTATGTTTACAAGGAAAAATATAAATAACTTATTTAGTTCAAAATAATTTTTTGAGTAAGTAAATGAAGACAAGAATCATAACCGTCAAATACATTAGTCATCAAATTGAATAGTTTGTCTTGTAGTAGCAAGTCTTGGCAAGATTTGAGAGAGGTAGGCACAAGGGATACATATTTTCACATCCATTATTTTATCAAAATCGAGCGTTATAAACATGAAATACGGAACCCGTGCGGAGGTTTCAATATTAAGTTTACAAGGAAAATATAAATGAAAAATAAAAATAACTTATTGAGTTTCGCTTGTAGTTCATATACCGCAAAGTAATTTTTTGAGTAAGTAAATGAAGATAAGAATTATAACCACCAAATACATTAGTCATCAAATAGAATAATTTGTCTTGTAGTAGCGAGACTTGACAAGCTTCAAGAGATGTAGACACATGTGATACATATTTTGACATCCATTATTTTATATAAATCGAGGGTTATAAACATGAAATGCAAAGCCCGGCAAAGGTTTCAATGTTAAGTTTACAAGGAAAATATAAATGAAAAATAAAATAACTTATTTAGTTTGAAATGCAGTTCGTATACCCAAAATATTTTTTTAAGTAATTGAAGACAAGAAGTAAAACTTTCAAATACATTAGTCATTGAATTGATTAATTTGTTTTGTAGTAGCGAGTCATGACAAGTTTCGAGAGATGTAGACACATGTGCACATATTTTCATGTCCAGTATATTATCTAAATCGAGCGTTATAAGCATGAAATGCAGAGCCCGTGCGGAGGTTTCAATTTTAAATTTACAGGGAAAATAAAAATAACTTATTTAATTTGGCATGTAATTCGTATACCGCAAAAAAATGTTTTGAGTAAGTAAATGAAGACAAGAATTATAACCGTCAAATACATTAGCAATCAAATTGAATGATTTGTCTTGTAGTGACGAGACTTGACAAGCTTGGAGAGAAGGAGATATGTGTGATACATATTTATACATCCATTAGTTTATCTGAATCAAGGTTATAAATATGAAATGCAGAACCTGTGCAAAGGTTTCAATGTTAAGTTTACAAGGAAAATATAAATGAAAAATAAAACTAACTTGTTTAGTTTGGCATATAGTTCGTATACCGCAAAATAATTTTTTGAGCAAGTAAATGAAGACAAGAATTATAATTGTCATATACATTAATCATCAAATTGAATAGTTTGTCTTGCAGTAACGGGACATGAGAAGGTTCGAGAGATGTAGACACGTGTAATACATAGTTTCACATCCATTATTTTATCTAAATCAAACATTATAAACTTGAAATGCAAAGCCCCTGCGGAGGTTTCAATGTTAAGTTTAGAGGGAAAATATAAATGAAAAAGATTATTTAGTTTGTCACGTAGTTCGT
>CAIGRN010107495.1:1325-11954 GCA_903798345.1 Fraxinus anomala | reverse complement strand
TGAATCTCGTCATGAAGTTACGCAAGGTCTCATTCGAGCCCTGATAGAGCTGCATGAGGGTAGCTGTTGTCTTCCTGATGCACTTGCTACTCGCGAAGAAGGCGAAGAACTTATTGGAAAGATCTGGGAATGATGCTATAGAATTGGGCTCTAGCGTGGCGAACAAATCCCTGGCGGCATTGGTCAGAGTTTGAGGAAATGCCTTGCACATCACCGGGTCTGGTACAACCTGTAGGTTCATGATGTCTGTGTACACATTAAGGTGATTGACGGGGTCAGTGGTCCCATCGTACTCCTTGATGCGGGAGAACTTGAACCTGTCCAGGAGCGGATAGAAAAGGACCTCCAGTGTGAACGGCGTGTTAGGGGTGAACCATGTTGTTCTCTGGGTATTCTGCAACAGTCCAGCCGTAATCCCATTTGTATGATCCGAGTGAGTCCCCCTGAGTCCATGGTAACCAATCTCGAGGCTAAGGTCGGAGGGGGGTATACCCGAGGCCCCAGATCTACCATTATCATGGGCCTCACGAGCATCCCGAGGTCGAGCATCAGCTATGAAACCCCCTTGTTGAGTCGGGGTAGGTTCCTGCACCAGCGCCGGAGCCGGAGAAGTATTTCTTTGGCTTAGCAGTTAAGTCAACGTTGCAACTTGTTGACGTAGTTCTTCGAATGCTCCAGCGGTAACCACTATCGGTTGAGGATCTGGTATCGCTGATGACTCTTCTTGATGGATTGGGGGTTCCATAACAGGGGGTTGGTTTGGAGCGGATGAGCTTGCTGGAGGAAGACACGAACGTGCATTCACCATGGCTTTTGGTAGCGTTTCCCACAGACGACGTCAATGATAATACCAAAAATCGCACATGTTGATTCCCGAACTTGACGACTGAGAATGTGCACGAACGTGATCTTCCGGTACCTGAAACAAAGGCGTTGAGGTGTGTCCTCGTCGCCCCTTATTTATAGAGGTATGTAGTGTATTCCTAGTAGGACTTGGTTTGCTGAGTGTCCTTATCCGTAGGAATTCTTCTTGAGATGTACTTCCTACCACGACCGTAGATCTAGTTGGACTAGGGCACTCAGCGACCTAGATTCCTTCTGTACATAAGAGTCTTAAATTGAGGTATTTGGATAGACTTGGAATTCTTAGGGTATTGACTTAGTCCAAATCTTAGGGTTTGATCATGGGGATTACCCGAGGGCACTGCAATGAATGGGGTCGTAGTTGCTCGAAGACATATTTCGAGGACTGCTATCATCAATCCATCAAAGATAATATTGAGTATGCTCGAGCATCTATGGTGCGTATGCTCGAGCACAAGATGCCTACCCCCGAGGACAATAGGGATGTTTCATGGGTGAAGGTAAAGCCCAAGATCATAATGCTTGAGCATGATTTTAGCCATATCAATACTTAACAATATATGTTAAATTGAAAAATGCTATAAAGATAAAACTTTAACTTAAAATAAATAAGAAATTAATTTAAATTGCAACAAATAATTTCCATTTGTCATTTAATAACGTTGAAAAATTCAATGAAGTTTTCTATGTTTTAAAACTCGTTTTTAATTTATTTTCTATTTTTAAGATGTAATTTAAAGAAGTTGAAGGTCTTAAATTTCATAAACCTCATACTAAATAAGACTATAGTTTAAAGAAGAAAACGTTTAGTCCCTATTTGGTGTAGCTAAAAATCACATTTTTATTAGATTTTGATAAATGTTAGTGAAATGTGTAACTTAAAAATTGATAATTGTTGACTTTAATTTAAATTTTTATCGAATGGTTTAACTTCACCAAACAGAGGCTTAATAAAACTTTACAAGCTTCTAGTAATTAATTTAAAAGATTAGTAATAAACTAGTCAAGCAAATGACGATTTTTTTTTTTTTTTAATAAATTAGTAATATACAGGGTGTGAAATGTTTTTTAATTAGTAACTTTAACTATTTTGCTTAATGAAAAATTAGTAATTTTTCTAATCAAAAGGTGATTTTTATTTTTTATTTTTTTTTTTGTTACTGCTAAGTAAAATGTAACATGTAAAATGTAAATTAGCAAAACATGGTATGCAAAATATAAATACACCCTAAGTGCAAGAAGTATTTTATAACTTTCCTATTAAGTTATTGCACGTAAGTTATAACTCAAGCCTTTGGTATACGATCATTCTACCAAACATTCACGAAAGACATCTTCTCTTGCATCAACGTGACGAAATGCACATTTTGATTTTAATTTGTATTCAATCGCTATGCATTAAGCAAACTATTGGTATTGGATGTTGAAAATTGTTCAAATGATATAAACAATTGAGCAATTTGGGTGTTCGAGACACTTCCCAAGTAAGAAAGTGTGAAATGATCGAATGAGGGAAGCTCGAAAGAAGGTCGTGGAAACGGCTGCTTAGACGCACTCGTGCTGCCCTGTATATTTAGACACAAGTTTTGGTGTCTTTTCATCGTCCATTGTATCTCTTCAACCATGGTTGTGTCTTTTAGTGCGTAGGGCATTTCTATCTATGTAAATAGATTTTATTTGATAGAAACTAAAGAGAATTAACATTATAATTGAATGCAAAATTTCAGAATTTCTCTTTAGTGTTCGTTGTTCTTAAAGGTTTTTCATTTTTGCTTGGTTTTATTTTGATTTCTACATTTCATGTCTTTTATTCGTTTTTGTTTTGACGATGATTCACACTTCATCTCTTGTGAATTTTCCAACATTGGATGGATGCCCAAGTATTGGAAAGGACGGACGTTGTTATAGGCGAAAGGCTACAGAGAGATACTCTCCAAGATTTATAGATCTTTAATTGAAGAATAATATTCAAACACGTCACTCTTTGAGGGAATCCAAGTCGAGTCTTGTACAAATGTGTAATTCGAGAATAAGTGTAATTTTAATATTGGCATTCTTTATAACCGTTAACTAATACATTAATTTCTCTGTGCGTGTGATGTTAAATGCAGATTGTCTACATGCAATTAAATTATGGTTGACTTCAAATGACAAAGCTTGACAAGTAGTTCCTTCCTAGCATATGGCTTAAAATTTTAATTAAAATTTAAGTTTAAATCAACAATTAATTTTAATCATACATTTCATTAACTTTTATCAAAATTTATAAAAAAAAATTGTGATTTTAATCTATATCTAGCAGAGCATGTCAATAATAATATTACATACCAACCATGACTGATATTGATAGTCGTACGATGTGACTTGATATGCTAAAGTAATCAAGAAGCATAGGTGGCAGTTCAAGATTGAAATATATTTGTACGAATGACATGACTTGATATGTCATCAATGTTGTTTAAAGATGCGGAGGATGTCTCGTGGGAGAAGTATCTCAAATATCGTTTTCAACCATTTTACAAAGTCTTCCTATTATTAAAGGGGATTTTTGTACAGAAGTTCAACAGAAAACTCACATGGAGGTCAGCTCCACACAAAATTAAATATTGCCAAAAATACAAGGCCCACTTACGCTGTGTGTGTTCCGGCAATTTTCTATGTACACTGTACTGTACACACAACAAAATTCTGTTATTTTGACTTAGAAGTAGAACCCTTTTAGTGGGACATGATGAGAAAAGTAAATAAATTTTCTGCAATAATGATAAATACACGTTCCCTTGTTTTCAAAAAATTGTGGACGAATTTTTTTTTTTTTTTAAATTGTCCAATGATATGTTGTCACATGGCACAATGTAAATAATAATGTAAAAGATTATTTACTTGTAGCATGATTGAATTTTCTGAAACCGATTTTTCAATCCGGCAGACAAAAGGACACGAGATGTAATTACAGTCCAACTGCTTGAAAATTACACATTAATTTTTAATTTTCTGGCATTAGATCCCATTTAATGCCCATTCCCATTATTTTATTAAATATGTTTTGTAATAATAAATTTTTGAAGTTTCATAATAGTAAATTTTTGAAGAATATATGATTAAAAGGTATTTTTTTTAATTTACGTGCAAAATATTTATTGTGAAAATATATAATTGAAAATAAATTTAAGAAAAAATAAATTTTAAAATAATAAGAATCAAACATGGACTTACATTCATTTGTAATTCTTTTATCTTACATTTGAACATCGACATTCATTTCATATTACAAAGTCTCAGTTTAAGCCCCATTTTTTAATAATAGATTTTGTAAAAATAATACATTTTTTAAATGCATAATTTAAAAGTAGGAAAAAAATTTAAATTTACAAAAAATTGAATTTTAAATAATGGGACTCAAACATGTCCTATTATCAAATTTGTGAAAAAGAGCAAATATTGCACTATTTGTCCTCAACCTATTATCTCAGTAGTGAATTAATCACTAGCCTTCAAATATGAGCAAATCAGTCCTCAAATTCTCATTATAGTTACACAGTTTCTTCAATGACAGAAACCGCCAAAATTTCTGGTCTGAAATGCTCAAATGAGTTCAGAAAAAAATCTTCATAATCTGAAACTACATGAAATCATCCTTCATGATAGGACTCGGACTCGGACTCGGTCCATGTCCATGAATGGACAATTCAGCTGATATAATGTATAATTCAGTCTCCTGATATTGATAATCAAATGCAGGCAGTTGCGCCACGTCGTGATCATCCAGAAAAAACAAGACTCGATATTTTGGATTCCACAAGACATAAGCTTCCTATCTGCTTCTGTTTTCCATCGAAACAAGAGGAAGAGTCAACAAAAAAGGTGTCATGTAAGAAATTAATAGTGATGAAGGTAGTTGCTTGTGACAAATTGATGGTATAGTAAGAGTGCGCTAGTACATTAATAGTTGCAACATTTAATAATGATAGGAAAGATGCAACATGGATATGCAAGTCCTTGTATTTCAATCGCCCGTGATTATCATGTGCGTGTATGATCCTGTGGAGTGAGGGTTCCAGCACCCTTGACTATCATACATGGTTGGTTGGGATTTGAGTAATTGCACAGCTTCTAATTACCCAATACACACGTGACACCTCCTCGAGTTAATTTTCAGTAAATCCTCTTTTTCTATTTTTATTTTCTCAGTTTTTCCCCTCATTGGTGCAAAACACAAGAAAATGAAAGCGAGGACAATACTACATGCAAAATTAAACAAAACCCAAGTGATAAACCTGCTTGCCCTTACTGCTATATAGTAGGCTGTCGTGAAGAAGTGCAGAATAATTTCTTGTACCCTCAACAATATTTCTAACATCCGTATATCAAAATATAGCCTATCACCCAAATAGATAGTAGATTCCCATGAGAAATTAATTCCAAGTGGAATCATAGGTCCTATGAAAGAGCTTCAGAGCTTTGAACACCTTGTTCTGAAATATAATCGAAATGAATTAACATTAGAGGAGTTATATAGAAACGTCACCTTTGTTCAATCCTGCGGTGCATTAGACGGATCTGGAGTTATCAGCAAAATGATACAAAGTACAAACAAGACCAGTGACACCAGCAACCTGTTTCCAGTTTCGGGTTCCAGCACCAAAAGCTGCCCCTGCAGCAACGCCAGCAGTGAAAGTATTAACCTGTAGGGGGAAAACAAAATAAACTATCAACAGTGAGTTACCAATAAGGCCCCAGTAATCTACCTTAGGAACAAATATTAAGAGCCTGTTTGAGCCCCATTTTTTGCCCAAATGCATTTTGGAATGTATTTTGATGGAGAATGTGTGGTTAAAAAATAAGGAAAAGTTTCGGGTTTGCGTGTAATATTATTTTATTGAAAAATGTGTGATTGAAAATAAGAAAGAGAAAAATATGTTTTAGAAATAATGAGGACCAAACAATGACTAAGTGTTATTCTATAACCACCACATTTCAATATTAATGGGTGGTTATACTGTATACATTCATTTTCTCAATATCTGGGCCTGTGATCATCTTATATTCTTATTCACTAATATTAAACGCCTAAGAGGATAACACCAAAAATAAGCAATGGTAATTAGTATTGTTAACATTACAACCATGCAAAAATCTCTGAGCTTTGCATAATATGATCAAGTTATCATAGTTAAATGTCATGGTCAGACTCAGACATTATGAAATGTATAATATGAACTAGGGATACCAAGATCGATTTTTATATTACCTCTGAAACTTCAAGAAACGAAATTTCTAATTGAAAGAAGGAGGTACTAAACACTTATAGAGGCAAATTCGGAATCTACTGATTAAATGGTGTACGCATTCTTTGTCTTTATGAAGAAGATTAGCAGTGCAATGACTATTTTCACATCTATGTATTGATTAGTTTCTTACCCAAAAGTAAATGCATTATATGTTTTGTTTTGGACATGCATGCATAAAAAATCTAATTCAAGTATCTCGTAACTTGATAACCAAAAAGTAAGACTATATTTCCTTTATGATGCAAGGGAAGTTCCAAACCTAATGACTGATTGATGCGCAGATAATAACTCACTTTGTAATGACATATAGAAGAATAGTAGACATTATTCAATTAAAAAAAGAAAAGACAATGTCAACTCATAGCTCTGTGCTACACTAGTTTGCCCATTCCCTTGCTCATACGGTACAAAAAGTCAAGGTGGACTTAAAAATATTGGATTCAGGGATGCACAAAAAGGCAAGTAATTTGTAATAATGTCTTCGCTTACTGTTAATAGAATTCTAATGAACAAATACTTGAAAAACTAATATAAATAAACTAACCCAATCTTTTTTTCCGCGATATCTTTGAATCCCACAGTGAGTGAAAGAAAAAATTGCGGCAAAAAATCCTAAGATCAGAGAATGAATCCCATGAGACGAAAATCAACACAGATTGATAAATTCGAGATCATGATTATAACATCTGTAAAAATGTGAAATTGCCTGTTAACATATAAATTGATGATTTTTGATAAAATGCTTCAGCATTTTGATACAGTAAATAAAATCATAAAAGACATAAAACAGAAAGAACAATGCATGGCATGGAAAGATAGGTCAAACTACTTGTAAATGAAGTCAAATGTTTAGGATATGTCCCATTGCATAATATAAAATGCAAGTAAAATTGTCTATTTTTTCCCAATATAACTTTTTCGTGCATTTTGGACCTCACTATAATTACAAATAAATTGCCAATATAATATTAAATGCTACAAGTGTTGAATTGAGACTGTAAAATTGTGTGTGCAATGACCAAGTATAGTACATTGAACCCAATATCTCCGAATCTCAACCTCAAGCAACCCAATAACCATAGAAAGCTTCCCAACTTTGAAATTGAAGCCTAAATATTGAAAAAAACTCCAACAACCTTGCACAACCCAGAAGAACCCCAATTCCTTAATTTGACATGTTTCTGCCCATTAGATAACCTTTCAAGAATAAGAAGGAAAATCACAAACCCTAAAATTGTAGGAGGGAAACATGTAGTGGTAAGGGATAGGGATAAGTGCAAAAGACTGATCGCTACAGGTGGGTGAGGGAGGGAGCACGGAAGGGCCAATGTGTGAAACCTTTGGAAAAGGCAAAAAGCGGATCGTTAAATCATTCTCAAAGCCATTTCGTATTAGAGCTTAAGTTATATAGTCTTGCTCTTTCCTCTTTCTCTCCATGTTATCACAACTATAGTGACCTAGATGTCTCTCTTCCACTGCAACAACCCTACCCAAAAACAAATCAGTGTTTTCATCTCACAAGTCCAGACCCATGCAACCTTGTTGTAGAAGAGGTCCACTTCCTAGTTTGATGGACAAACAGAATGCTTACAGGTTCTGAAATTATCACTAGCACCTTTAACCTCTCTTTGAACCCTCAGACCTAGTGCTACACCACAAAAGAGAGAGAAAATAAATAGGACTATCTAATGCATCTTCAACTTTATTTCGGGAAACAAACCCTTTGGTTCTCTCCAGTTGTAGCTACTATCTCATTTTCCCATGTTGGAAAGAAAAAACTACCACTATCTACATTGTTCCCTTGTCAGTAATCAATATTCCTACACGCGTTTACCATTTCCATGTTCTATTCACAGCAAATATATTGCTTCCATGAGGACGAGTTCTCAAAGTTTGAACTATAAAACTATTTTGTTATCTTCTCATTAGACTACATGCCAAATCCAAAGTTTTGATATTACGGCACTAATAAGCCAACTAGCGGTCAAGTTTGGTGCAGCGAATGGGTCATTACTGTATATCATCACCAACCTTTCTCAAGATTATTCTACCTTCTTATCTCTCTTTCCTTCTCCTTTATTATTTTTTCTGGATTTTTCCCATACTACCTGGAATGCTCCAAGGATTTGCTTTCCATGTCCATTTTGGAATGTACTAGAAATAGGGAATAATGCAATTGCACTGATGTAAGCTTGTATAAATATGAGGTTTGTGCATGTAATGTGTGAATGAGAAGAATTAGAGGCTTAGTGAGTGGAGCAAGGCTGTGTTGAGTCCTTGTGTAGTGAAGTAAGAGTGATTCAAGTGCTTAATAAAATTAAGAGAACAGTGTTGTGTGTATATGCCATGTAACAAAGTGTACAAGTGTTTCTGTATTTAAATAAAAGTTATTTTGTGTTGAACTGTTCAATTATCATAAAATCATTTTGATACACAAACAAGTTGTAGGAAAAATTCCCTTTAGAGCTAAAGAATTCTTCAAACTTCTCTAGCTTAAGCATTAAACTGTTTAGTACCGAAGCACCCAAATTGGCTCAATTAACAACTATTCAGAAACACTTCGTGTTAAGATCAATCAGAACTTAAAAAAATATCCATATGATCACTTACCCCACTTAAGCCCATATTGACCAACCAACTTAGCCTGTATTCATAGAAGAAAGCAGATAAATGAAATCAGACAGGTAAAACAGTGACAAACTTGCACAACGATCCATTCAAATTTCAGAAGTTGAATGAAATGGATTGAATGAAATGGAATGAACGAAACTTACTACGAAAGATGCACGAGCGATACCAGTGAGACCTACGAGAATTTAAAACTTAATAGACAGCCCAAACGAGATTCAAAGTTAAACACACTCTATTAACGTATAGTAAAATAAACAAAGAAATTACCCAGTTTGTTAGCATCAAACGGGCCGACACAGGAACCCCAAATTACGCCGGCCTGCATTGAAATTCAATATCTGTTTAGGTAACAAAATCTTGTGAAATGAACGAATCTTAATTAATGTGTGGGAGGGAAGATAGAGCTGATCTTACAGTGCCCATGCGTATGACAGAATCAATTGCGATAGAAGAGCAAGGAGCCTCATCGAAGAAATCTCTTTCCATTGTCGATAATTTGTTCAACCTTCGATTCTTCTGCGAAGCACTGTCCCCCTACTCTCCAGTTTTCTGCAGTGGGAGCCATTAATTGAGCCTTTAAAATTATTTTCTGCCTATTTTCGAACAAAAGTCTCAAAATTGTGCAAAGGCATAAATAATTAAAAATTAATAAAATAAATGAGCATTTGTCCTAATAATCATTAAAAATTAGATTTTGTTATAAAAAGAGGGAATAAGAGAAGTCAATAGATTTGTGTATATTTTATTAAGAACTAAAATTCTATATTTATAAGTAAGAATCGGGATTCGGGAATACAATGGTAATAATTTTTATGGTTGCAGGGTACAAGCATCATTCACATTAAATCCCAATTTACATTCTTTTTACAACACTCCCCATTGAATGACGCATTACAAAATATATGTCTCGTTAAAATCTTGTTTGATAAAAATTCAATGGAATAAAAAATCAAACGAATGAAAAAGAGTACAGTTACTTTGAAATATAAAAATAAATGATGCCTTATTAAAACCTTGTTAGGAAATTCAGTGGGATAAAACCTAAGCGAAGGAAAAAGAGTACAGATACTCCCCTGATGTTGATCACTGAAAATCTTTGAGTCGACGCATCCCAATTTCATGAACCAATATCTTGAATGTAGATGTCGACAGTGCCTTTGTGAATAAACCAGCCACATTGTCATTTGAATGAATTTGTTGAATATCGATGTCGCTATTCTTCTGAATCTCATATGTATGAAAGAATTTTGGAGAATTATGCTTCGTCTTGTCACCTTTAATATAGCCTCATTTGAGTTGTGCAATACAAACAGCATTATCTTCATACAAAATTATTGGACTATCTTTTGTTGAAATTAATCTTCATGATGTTTGGATATGATGGGTCATGTTCCTCAACCATACACATTCTCGACATGTTTCATAGATTGCAATAATTTAGAATGTTTGAAGATATTGCTTTCAATGATTGCTTCACAGATCTCCATGATATAGTTATTCCTCCACATGTAAACATGTATTGATATAGTTATTCCTCCACATGTAAACATGTCTCATGTTTGTGATTTAGTTTTATGTGGGTTAGAGAGATAACTTGCATCTGTATATCCCACTAAAGCAGATCCTAACTTTTGAGAATAAAATAATCTCAAATCAATAGTACCCTTTAGGTAACAAAAAAAAAATATGTTTAACATCATTCCAATATTTTGTATTGGTGTTGAGCTATATCTTACAAAGAGATTTACAGAAAAAGTTATGTTGGTCGAGTGCAATTTGCAAGATAGGTTAATACTCCAATTGCACTAAGATAAAATGAGGCTGCAACAAAAAAAAAAAAAAA
>CAIGRN010107477.1:0-10628 GCA_903798345.1 Fraxinus anomala | reverse complement strand
CACGTGCTTATGACTAGTAAACTTTTAAAAGAATTAATATTAGTTTAAGAATATTTTTAAGTTTTTAACATTTGTAAATTATTTTTTAATAATTATTTCATCACGTAAAAACAAAATGGCCAAAAGAAGATTATAAACCTACCTATAAAGTAGAAAGATCCAACGATGTTATAAACCTAGAAACCATTGTAATAAAGTTATACTCATTTCGTCTCATTTATATAAGCTGACTTTCCTTATTTTCGTGTCTCGTTTATATAGTCTCGTTTCTTTATTAAAAAAGTATTTGTTTTATTCATTTACTAAAAAAGTATTTAATTTTGTTTTCGGCTGAACCAATCATTTTATCAGATTTTTACCAATTTTAGTATCTTCGATTACAAGACAACAAACGAACAGATTTCCCGACCATGTTATGATTTTTTCGATTGAACCGGTCGAGCTGATTCGAGTTTGAAAATATTGACATAAATTCAAAAAAGAATCTACTTTCTAATCAAAAAAAATTTCACAAAATAGTTTTCACAAAATCTATTCTGGAAAATGAGGTTCAATGTGTATTTAAAGAATTTGAGGTTAAATTTTTTATGTTCTAATTTGAAAAACAATTCAATGTTATGGCTAAAAACCTTGCTTGTTTAGTGCATATTCGACACTCTTTAATTTATTTTATGGTCATTTTTAATCACTTATTCACTCAATAAAATATTCAACATAGATACCAAAAAAAATTTCCTACTTTTTAACCACATATTCTCTTAAATATAACTATTTAAAACTTTTTTTGCTACCAAAATGATTGTCAAACAAGCACTTATTGAGGCTTAGAATCAGCTGCAATCGGAAGACATAATTAAAATTGTACACGAGTTTATTATTTTGTGTCCAATTTTTTCAAAAAAATAAATAAATATAAGAAATAAAATTTGTACTAATAAAATGCCTTTGTTTGGGAAGAATTTATAAATGATTTAATCTATAAACAGATGGAAATGATTAGTGAATAAGTGATATTACTTGTAAATTATTGAAATGTAATTAAAAATGAAATTTGACAATTTATGAATGATTTATAAAATTTGTCAAACATAGGCATAAAATATTGTTAGTTTATCGTGTTCTTAGCCCTTGCTTGAGTTCCATTAAATTAAAATTTTGAAGAAAATGTATTTTGGAATAATTATTTTTTGAAGAACATATGGTAAAAAAAAATTTTTTTTTTAGATTTACGTGTAATATTATTTCATTAAAAAATGTGTGATTGAAAAAAAAAGAGAGAAAAATGTATTTCGAGAAAAAAATGGTGCCCAAACAGAGACTTAATCTGCAATAAATTCGAAATGGAATAATGAAATGTAGCAAATTGATTTTGAAAGCCATTTTAAATTTTACCTAATTGCCATCTTAGACATGGTTTAAAACTAGTTGTGATTGAAACTTATTTTTTCTCCAAACTAATTTTTAATCACTCTTTATTTTCATAAAATAATTTTGCACTTAGATCCGTACTTCTTCTCTGCTTATAATCATACGTTAATTCACATTATTTTCAAAATATATTTTTTGTTATTTTCTTTTGAACCACACATTCTTCAACATAAATTCAAAACTTTTCCTTATTTTTTAACCACACATTCTCGATCAATCTACTATTTCAAGATACATTCATAGAGAAAAATGGGGATCAAACAGGCACCTAGCCCTTGTTTGATCTCATTATTTTCAAAATATATATTTTTTTCTATTTTTTAACTACACAATCTTCAATAGAATAATATTACATGCAAATTCAAAATTTTTCCTTATTTTTTAACCACATATTCCTCATCAATTTACTTGCAATAAAATGGGGGTGAAACAAGCTCTTAGGGCGTGTTTGAACCATATTATTTTGGAAGAATGTATTTTGGAATAGTAGATTGATAGTGAATGTGTGGTTGAAAAAGAAGGAAAAATTATTGATATGATAAAAAACATATTTTATTGAAAAATGTGTAGTTGAAAATGAGAATGAGAAAAATAATGTGGCTCAAACATGGGCTTAATATTCTTTAAATTGCTATAGCCAGTAGTAGTATACAAAATTTGAATGAAAGAATATTTTGTGAAATTCCTATTTTTTCTTTTTTAGTCACAGTTATAAAACTCGGTCCGATCAGACGATCGGATGGGAAAATTGACGACCCGGACCCTTGATCGGGCCGGACAGATTAATTTGATAGAAATATATTTGGCTCGATCATTTGATCGAGTTAACCGGCAATTTATCCGGCATGGTTGATCGATTTGATTGGATTTTGAAATTATCTTACAAAATTTTTAAATTCAAGGGAATTGAACCTTGAACCTCTAAAGAAAATAATGGGTTCCTCACCACTTGAACATGAAGTACTTTAATATTACTTATGTGCAATAATTTATATCTATCTAATGAATCGTCTATAGATTTTATAAAAATATTTTTTTTAAAAACTTTGGTTCAATCTTTTATTTTATTTTATAGACCTTAGGGGCTGTTTGACACCCATTTTCTTTGAAAATAAATTTTAGAATAGTGATTGATGGAAGATTGTGTGGTTAAAAAGTAAGGAGAATTTTTAGGTTTATGTGTAATATTATTTTATTGATAAAATTAATGGTTGAAATGAAGAAAGAGAAAAAAATGAAAAATAGAATGAGAAATAGATGGGTGTCAAACATAGGCTTAATAATTAGTGAAAAATAAATTAAAAATTTTAATTTTGCCACTAATTTTTTTTATAATTTATATTTTTTGTTGGTTTTTATGCAATAACCCACCGATTCGATCAATAACCCAAGATCCAATACTTTATTCGGATCGATGATCGGGTCGAATCTAATAATTACGTTTTTAAACCCAAAAAACCGGGAAATGAAAAGAAAAAAAAAAAAAAAAAACTCAAAAAGTCTAGTTGTTTATCTGGTTTTAGTATTTTAAGCAAAATATTTATAATGAAAAAGAAAAAAGAAAAACCAGAAAAGTAAAATACCACTGTGACATAAGTTCAGTCCCCAAAGTGCACATGATGAGAACAAAACCCAACTCAGTATTAGATATTATTGAGACAAATAAAATAAAATAAAATAAATCATGAAACGATTGTGTTGTAAAAGTCAATTAAAATGATTACGAATAGTATAGTTGAGAATGCAATAACAAGGGGTTAAAAATTCAAATTACCATTAAACTTTACACAATATTTTTTTACAGGTTATTAAATTTTAAAAGTTTTTCGGATACTCATTGAACTTACCAAATCATCATCCCTTTGGTCATCAAACTTTACAAATTTTTTGAATGGTTGCCAATCTTATCAAATCATTATCACATTAGCTATTAAACTTAAAAAAAAAAAAAAAAAAATGGATAGTTCATTATTGTTGTTATTTGACGATAAATCAATCAAAAATACACTTAAAAAAATATGATTAATTAAAAAAATTAAATGAAAATACAGATAAATAAAAGCAAGCAAGCAAAATTTAAAATTCAATCGCATTTTTTATTAGCGCCTTTAATAGATGAAATCACAATTTTAGCAGATTTATCATCTCTACTAATAAATAATTTACCATGTTAGTATTTTTGTTCAGCACATCAGTGAGTCCATTGAACTTTCTTACAGTTAGTTATGTAGTAATGAATTAAATAACAATTTGATAATTTCGGTGATCATTCGAAAAATTATTAAAGTTTAATGATCAATCAGATAACAATTTTATAAGTTTATGACCATCAAAAAAGCTTTTAAAGTTTAATAAACCAATAAAAAAATATAGTACAAAGTTCAATAAGCATTTAGATTTTAACTCAAGAAGAAGACGTAATAGGATTACAAGGGTAATGATGAGAAGAATACAAAAGCTGAATGAGCCCATATAGAAGGGCAAGGAGGACAAGTTCTTTGTTGGTAAACATGTTGAAGTCTTAAAGATTACGCCATGGAATAAATAGAACGAGAATAAAAACTCAAGTAAATCTCCATATTTAATGTGGTTCACCATCAATGAGTTGCTTCTCTAATTTTTAGTATAATAGAGAAGAAAAGTACAAAGTTTTCTTCAAGTGTGTCATGCCTAAAACCGCCTACCTAAAATTCTGTATATATTGGGAATAAGCGTATGCTATCCAACAAAACATCTAGGCTAGTCTTTGAACCATGGAGGGAATAAGCGTAGAAGGTGATCTTGCATAGTGGAGTAAGAAAGGAAAAAGAGGAAAGAATGAAGTAACTTCCACTCATTCTTTGCATACACAAGTCTTTGTAGAATAAAGAAATTATATATTTCTGCACAAAAAAATGACAAATGCAAGTGCATAAAAAGAAATTATATAAAGATCGAGAGGTAAACAGCCAGATTTTGCACACTCTAATCACAGGAACCTTATAAAGTTTGGCCAACCATTCTTCATAGAAGGTTAAAATATTTCTCCTTCCTGCGGATACCAGTCAATGGAGATACGCTCAAACTCAGCAACTATACAGAGATAATATCTGAGTTCAAGGAAATGGCACAAATGGGGAATGATTGATTACAATACGGTATAGTCCAAATGTCTCCATATTTCGATGATTTGGACTTGAACATTGCACTTGTGCACGTAATAACAGAGCTTCAGTTCTTGAATAACAGTGGATGCCTTTTTACTTCTTGATTAAAATTCTCTGAAATTTAATAAAGGAAAATAAACATATATTACAGAAAAGAGAGTGAAGTGAAATGGTGAGTGAAATAATATAAATTAAAACAAGACAGATGAAAATTTTGAAAGGATTGAAGTAATGAAAACAAAGCATCAGTCTTACCTGGATCCACGTTCAAATTCTAGTTAGGCGAAAATTTCATGCAAGTGTAACAACAATGCTCAAACCATTCTCAACAACCCGTATTTGAGGACGAGTATATAAGTCCACATTACGATGCCAGACCATAATGTTTTTGGAGTCTGAAGGAAAGCATTCCATTTGGCTTTCGTCTTCCACAATTTGCTCAATAAATGTGCTTGCCTAAAATGCACAAAGATAATGTCAGAACAAGATACAGATAAAATATAGTTCTCTGTCCTTTCCTATAGTCTTCTTCCTTCCTGTCTAGTATTAAATTTTTCTTTCTTCCACTATTGTTTACAGGATTTTACATTTTTGGGGAAAAAAAATTATATATATATATATATATATATATATATATTGTGTTAAACTTGAGTGTGATCAAAGTTGTACCGAGAGACTCACTTGGAAACCTTCTTCGACTGTATCAAGGTGCCTAATTGGCTCAAGAGTACGCCGGTGCCATCTCATTGGGTCCCAAATAATAGTACTATTAAAAGCAAAACCAGACATCTCAGCATGGAATCTACGAAATCTTTTTGTCATATCATTCATGTACCATCCTCTCACTTGAGAGCCATTACAAATTGGACCCTCGAACGTAGTGTGTCTTCCTATTTCCGCTAACTTGGCCACTGCCCAGGTACCAAACTGCCTGCATTTAGAAGATTATCTTCTTGACAAGGCACCATGGACAAAAATAATCAATTCTGTAACTCCAAGATGAATACCATGGACAAGAATAATCAATTTTAGACTGATATGTTCTGCCAGAGTGCATGGATTAAAAGTTAGACTCATTGGCAAGACGTGAATCAGAGTCACCTTCAAGGTTTACCTCCTTACATTAACTTAATTTTTAAAAAATCATTTGCATATAACACATGAACCTCAATAAATGGAATGGGTGTCTCATAGTAGTTAGTCTATTACTCTATGCATGGGTAGACTTTTTTAATGTACCTTTTTTTCTGTGAAACCTATGATCATGGAAAGGCATGAGGAACCAATCCCATTATGTTTTATAATAAAAAGAACGTGCATGAAAAGATCTTTGCTCAATATGTCTACAACCTCAGCAACCAATAGTACCATGCTTAAAGCACCTCCAGTAAATTCAGTTCCAAATGCAGATTGCCTATGCATCAAGAACATAAACCCGAAACTCCCCATACAGTATTGGCATCAAGTTTCTTTGCAATATTCCCATCAGACTATAGATAGAAAATAAATTTTAAACATAGGGCTTCTATAATCCAGAATTGTGACAGTAGAAATGAACTCCAGAAAAGTAAAACTACAGCCGGAATGATTAACACTTGAGCAATCTATACAGTTAAGAGCAAAAAAAAAAAATTTAAACAAAATGTTACATGATAACACTTTCAAAAGTCTGTAGAAATATATACTGCAAATACATAATTTTTTAACTTGACTCTGGAAGCATGCTTCATATATTTTGTAACACATAGGTTCAACATGCACAACTATATTTTGTTTTCACCATTGCATAAAAATACGAATTGATCAAAGATATTATCTTATGAAACTTGATCTGAAAGAGTCCTGTTTCGTCCAACTTTTTATTTCATTCTAACCATAATATTGGTATTTAGAGTTGTATGTTTGTCCTCATTTTCTTTTATAATCTGCAATTAACCCCAATACATTTTCCTTATTATCTGCAATAAACTCTAATACAGTTACCTTAAAAACTAAGCACAGTAAATAAAGATATTACAGAGAACTAGCTAGTCACACCAAACATGCATGCGTGGTACGAGTGCATAAGAATTTTGTTCACTTTCTAATAGTCATCTGTACTTCTTCATATCAAAACATGCAAACTAGCCCTTGTTTGGTTTAGCTAAAGAATAAGATTTTTAGTAGATTTTGATAAAAGTTGATGAAGGTTATGGATCCTATGAAATATGTTGTTAAAAATGAGTTTTGGAAATGGGGGCCAAACATGGGCCTAATATCATTAAGAAAGCATGCTGACAGAACTTGACACGCGTTTTTACATCTTAACAGCCGAATGAACATATCTTGTACAAGTTCTGCAAGCCTTAATGTGCTGATGAATTAAATCAGAACCAGATGATAATACAGAGAAATTTAGAGTCTAGATTGTACAAGGAAATGGAAAAAGGAAGTACCTGATTTGTCTCATTTGGTTAAAGAGATCAATGGAGTATATGTTATCATCATCTGCGAAGTAAACAATTCCATTGAGACGGTGAGTTTCTATGTGTGAGAGAGCCATGTTCCTCAGGTGAACAGCTCTTTCTTTTTTGTCAATTGAGTTATTACCACATACAAGATGCCTGTACATGACACCTGTTTTCCTCAATAAGTCCGCTATTTCCGCTGATTGAGACTTCATCTCCACTACAATCCACAGAGAAGGATGCTGGATCAGTTTTAATGTGTTTGCCAGACGACTCATATAGTATGCCTGAAGCGGCCGAGCATATGTTGGTGTCACAATGATCAAAAGCTTATGGTGCCCCGAAGTGTCATAAAAAATTACATCTATTGGTTCAACATTCACCCCTCGTGGCTCTAATGTTGAATTTTCATTTACCGATAATCTGTCATCTACCACCACCGATGTCTCATTTATGTGACCGGCGTAACCCTGACTATTTGTTACTGGTTGGAGCACCCCGATGTAGATAGCTCGGTGTTTCGACAAAACATTGATGGATAAATTCAGTGAAATAAATGGGGTAAGACCAACGAATATCCCAACAACAAAACATATAAAGAAATGGAAAAAAGCTCTTCGCCAAATGTGTCCCTTTAGCTTTGACCTATCTAGGGGCCGAGAACATTGTGGTGAGAAAAGGCGAAGTATAAAATATTGGGCTTTGTACATTGCATAGTCCAAAGAACCCATGGAAGACAACAACAGTGGGTAATTCTGACTGTTTGAAGACGACTTGGACAAAGGAGATGCAACTTGACATGCTTCACCATTCAATAAAGTACCTGATCGAAGCACTGGAGATAATGTTCTTCTAAGAGATGCCATCAGACTCCTTTAAAAAAACCTGTTTTCCCCCAAAATGTGCTATCTTATCAAAACATTCCAATATCACATATACCAAATATACACTCAGTTTCAGTCGATTCCTCAGTAAATTCTACAACCTTGAGCAAACATTCAGAAATACGCGGATGCATTCTGAGAAAGAAAGTTCAAAAATCCAAATCAAATTGGGAACTTTCTCTAACGTAGTTATCATAGGCACAAGACTATTGTGATAATTGTTTATCGAGTTGAAGGAAGCTAGTGTTCTTCATGAAAATTTGACACTTTCTCAAAAACAAGAAACAAATCTCCAAAAACCCATAAAAGAAAGACTCATAATTTTCAATGTAGACCATCAAGCAAATCAGATTCGAAGTTCCAAGTATGATAATATGAGGCGAAAAGAAAAGCGCTACCGTACATTCATCCAACGAGAAATGGGTCTTCAATTTCGCATCAAACTGCAAAGCAGAGAATGAACAAGAACAAGGGACTCTTACATAAAGTCCTGCTTCTATTTTAAAAAAAAAAAAATAGAAAGAAAAAAAAGAACTGCTTATGAAATTTAGCCAACGAAAGTTACGAAAGTGTGTAGAAACCTGTAGCGTTTCTCTTGCGAAGACAGCAAGACAACAATTGTTTGTCGAAGAACACAGAAAATAGTGTATGTTGTTATGTGTGCGTGTAATACCCACTAAATCACACGAGAAAGGGAGAGGTAAATGTTGGGGTATATATAGCACAGAACAGGAGGACCCACTAAGTAATATAAATTTGAGAAGTTCGTATCATTGGTCGTCAACCAATAACCATCTTCTAACTTATGATTATATTTTCCAGATCCCACTCTCATAGTTATCAGATCCAATTCAATTGTCGACTCGGATAAATCATTGAGTTAATTGTTCAATCGATGAATCAGTGATTCAACCGTTGAGTTATTGTTAGGTCGATTATTAGTTAAAAAAATATTTTTTAGAACAACACACAACATTTTACTAAAATTGACTATATATATTTAATACTGACATAATGGTTCAATAATTACCATAGTAGTCAAGGGACTCATATTTCACAGAAGAAGCACAAGTTCAAATCTCTTTTAGTGCAAAAATCTGGATCAATTTGGGAACAACCAGGATAGTTTGAATCGGATCCGATTTCCACTTAGCTTGCTTGGTTATGGACCGATTTGAGCGGTTCTCGATCGGTCCTTTTATAATGGACCAATTATAATGACTATGTCTACAATAGCTTTGTCCAACTTTTATTAAATCATCACGTGATTATTTAATGTTTAATCTCAAAGCTACATGCTAGCTAAAATAAATTGACGAAGAAAAATCTATAATTAATTCTAAATTCGTGAGAAGATTTTTCCGAATAACATTCCATGATTAGCATAAACATTGTGATATATTGAAAATATGTTAATAAAGATCTACATTCTTCTATTTACCTTATAATTAATCAATGTTTTATTGAATCTCATGTTTCTAGAATTGGGATGTTAGTCAATTATAAGTTGGCAAATAATCAATTTGTTTTAATTAATCATTTAAAACTCCAAATTTATATCAAAACGTATGCATTTTGGGATGATTTAGCATAACATGTTTTTTTACAAATTAACTAAGTTTAAAAGACCACGATTTTTATTTAATTTTTCTCTTTATTTTGCATGTCGACTTCATGTGTTGCATTCTTTAAATTTTCACCATTCATTAAGTTAAAAAAGTTGAATTTCACGCGAATAGTCATTATCTGTTTTTCTACCATGAGAGGAGGTGCTTGGGATTGTTTAAGCAATTTACGTATAAAAAGATAACAAGAAAAATATCATTCTTGTCTTTCTTTATTAATCTTGTTCTTTAAAAATATACCTAATGTACGGTAAAATATATTTGGGAACAAAAATATATGTTGGTTCTTCGTACTTCACATTGAACTCAGTCATATCTTAACATAAATGTTAATTGTATCTTGTATCATTACTAAACCTAATTAATTTATGTCGTTTGTAGTTTCTCTTATTGCATGGAATATTTTTTTTCTTTTTCAACAAACAATATTTAAAATAGTTAAATTATTTTGTATTAATTGTACAATAATTATATTTGATGCCTGACCATTGACGACTACATAAAATTCTTCCGTTAAGAGATAGTTACAACTGATTTCAATGTGATCTCGTCAATCTAAGAGGACTTTCAATAATATCGTCTTAAGTGCTGATGTCATTTTCCGTCGGAGAGGTGTTTGAGAAAGAATGAAATTTCATGGGCATGTTTAAATAATAAAAAAAAAAATTTAATAAAGAGATAAAAATTAATTTTACTTATGGTGTTGGACCATTCATTCATTAAAATTGAATTTTTAGTATATTTTGGTTGCCAAATATTCTTGCTAATGCAAAATCTAGTGATAATAAGGAGCACGAACAACAAAAACTGTAACCATTTTGATGGCCCATTAATGTTTCGAACATACGGGCATCGTCCACCATCATTTCGAACAATTTGACATAAATAGCACCAAAACCAGCCAACACGATAATGTAGCACTTTATTTATTTTGTTTTGGGAATGTATAAACTCTCCCCCCTCTTCTTTTCAACCAATCGAATATATAAAGTGTTAGGTTTTAGATGATTTTGTAATTGACAAATTATGTTGACAAAATGACTTAATTTAATATGATGTAATAGTTCAAGTAGTAATGTGCAATTTATTCAAAAGTTA
>CAIGRN010107467.1:0-10224 GCA_903798345.1 Fraxinus anomala | reverse complement strand
AGCTTGTGGGCTCGCGGCTCGGCTCATGAGCTCACGAACTCGTGGGCAGAGCCGAGCTCGCCCACGAGCAAACGAGCCATGAGCTCGGCTCGTGAGGAGCCACGAGCTCACAAGCAGAGCCAAGCTCGTTGGTTAAAGGGCCTTGCCAACTCTAAGTTTTACGTATAACACCGTCGCTCGAGCAACAGGCTAAAGACAAGCGAGCGAGAGGTGTGTCGCTCGAGCACTAAACGGACGACGATAATTCTGCTTTTTCCCCTCTAGTATTAGTTAGGCGACAAGCTAGCGTAAATTGACGACTCTTTCTCCTTGTTCCATACTCGAACCCAAAGACTCATAGCTCATCTATATAACCCTCTAAAAGTCTTCTTGATTTTTATAACTCTTTTATAACAATCATATTCTTTTATAATAATCATTTTGTCTAAACAATTGTCAATACAATATAAATCCTAACAATCTCCCCTTTGATATTCTGTGACAAAACTATACAATACAAGTCAATGATGCAAAAACAAACTAATCTACCCAAATCAAATTGAATGTTCGTCTCTTGCATTCCTTAAAACTTGTTTTTTGAAATCAACAACTCAAATACCAAGTGTAAAAGCTCGTTATACATGAAATATAATAATTGAAACGGTCTATCATAAATATGCTAGTTAGATTGAGAATTAATATTAATGTTAATCAAAACACCAATTGAAACATTAATATCACAAAATATCAAAACTCAAAAGAGCTAAGCAAGCATTCAAAATGATCATCTCTCCCAATACTATCATGAAATAATATCGTTTCCCCTTACTATAAACTCTTCCTAAAATGCAGTCAAATTAGACTAAAATGCCCATCTCCATCTCTTTCCCTTTTTGTCACAAATTACGAAGGGAATTAGATCAACAATATACAATAACTCAAAGATGCAGTTGATAGAATGCATAAGCACAATAAATTATTAGTGAACTTTCCCATATACTCAGTTCAAGTATAAATTGAGTAAATTGTACAAGTGATTCATGTATGTAAAGTGTCATTAATTCCTTATGGTCAAGACTTCAAACTTTAAATTTGTAAGAAATGACATGCTAAACATCACTATTAAATAAGTTTATTCCCTTACTAATAAAAGTCAAACCAATAATGCATATTAGGACCTATAAATAAAGCTCATTTTTCATGTATATCATTCTTTTCTCCCATTACTTTAAGCGTATATACATTTTTGCACAATTTATATTTTTCTTTTCAATTTTTCACATCTTATGTGCAAACTCTTCTCCATTAAGTGATTAAGATGACCTCTGTAACGAGTTTTGGGTCGATAACTCCAAGTCAGTTGACCATAGGGCATCAGGTTATGAGAAACCCTTGAGGCTTAATTTCTGTAGTCAAATAAGCTTTGAAAAAGAGTATAAGATGAAATATTTTTTTTTATTTAAGGGGATATACTAGGGCTTAGGTATACTAAATTAAGGTCAATCCATATTTAAGGTCACCTTACCAATAAATTATGGCTATCCCAAATCTCACACATGCAGTTAAGACTTGCTCACAAGATTATAGTGTGTTTAGTGCAGATGGCATATGAAGAAGCTTATAATAAGTATTCCATATAAACCTAAACAAAGTGATGGAAAATATGCTACAACACATTAATTAAACTCATACTTGGTCACAACACACATGTTCAAGTAAATCATATATCATGTTGTAGTGAAAAAAAAATCTCTTTTTTATTTTATTTTTCACATTTTTTTTAACACTTTTTAATAAAAAAAACACTACCTAAAAAGCAAACAAAAAAATGAAATGCATGCAATAATGAATGAATCACAATTAATAAGTATAAGCATGTATAAAAAACACATAAACAGTTAGATATACAAACGCTATTACCTTTAAGAGCACCGTGATCAATTTCTAAAATTTTCAGATCACTCTTTTTAACCCAAAATTGTCTAATGGAAGACTTAGTTCGAGTTAACTGTATCATTAACTTAGTCAAATGACTCATTTGATTAGTGAGGAAATCAATCAAAATCCTAATTTCTAACTCTAGTGAAATTTTAATTTCTATTTCTATTCAGGAATTTATGACACCTAGGCTTTCTATGTCCTAACTCACCACAATTGAAACAAGTAGGGATAAAGCTAGGTTCAAAGTTATGTGGTCGCTAATATTCATATGTTGGTATGTTCTACGCTGTTTATTAAGCCTTTGTCCTACAATACCTTTATTCTGGAGTTCAGGATTCGGAACATACATAGGCTCGTTGGTGGCGGGATAAAAATGGTTTTGGAAGTACTAACCCTATTATGATCAGTCGTCTGCTTATATCCCAAACCTCCCATGTTCCTAACAGGCATGTTCAACCCCAAAAGACTGTCCAATTTATGAGATCTACTAGAGAAAGCAGGAAGTTAAGACTTGGAATATTCGAGTTCGCTCAGATGGTTCTTAACTTGGATTTTTAATTTATCATTCTTAATGGTCAGCTCACTAACTCTCATAGAGGATTTCTCAAGTTCATTTGTAAGATCCTTAATTTTAGACTCTAGGGATTGATTCACAGTATCTAATTTATTGAGGCACAATGTAGACTCCTGAAGGTCAGCTACAAGTTTTTTTCTAACTAGCTCAAGTTCTTTGACCTTCTTAAGCATGGCTTTATTCACCTTGTTAATCTTAAAACTCTCTTCAAGATTTTTTGGATAAGCCTCACGAATCTCTTCCCCGTCTTCATAATCTTTCTCAGATTGCTCACCACCCTCTACTTCCTCAACCTTCTCACTGTCCTTATTAGATTTACTTTTAATCCTAGTAGTGAAGGCGATAAACTTCCCATTCTCCTCATGAGTGGACATCTTACTTTGATTATTCGAGTTAGACTTGTCATCAATGAGAGTTGCATTCATAGATTTCTCTTACCATTAGGGCACTCACTTCTATAGTATCCAAAATCTTGACACTTATGATCTCGCATATTTAGATCTCTTTCTGGACTCATTGAAATCACCTCCGCGTCTCTCTTTAGTCTTCTTCTTATTTCTAAACATTTTTTCATCATTAAGTGATTCTGAATCAGAAGAATCATACTCTTCTTTCCTAACAGTGTTCAATGCTATAGACTTTGTCTTCTTAGGTTGAGATATGGTGAGTTCATGAGTTTGGAGAGCCTACAAATTATTCAATCTTAACAACATCTAGATCCTTGCTCTGTAAGATAGCTATAACTTTAGGCTTAAATCTCTCAGTTAAGGATCTCATGATTTTTTTGACAATCTTATGCTCAGGAATTTTCTCACCTGGGTTAAAGCTAGACTTAATTATATCATTCAAACTTACATAAAAGTCATCGAATGTCTCATCATCCTTCATCCTAATCTATTCAAACTTAGTGGTCAACATTTGTTACTTAAAATTCTTAACAGCTTGAGTTCCCTCATGTGTGGTCTGTAAAATATCCTAACGTCTTAAGTAACCTCACACATAGACATACGCCTAAATTTTTCAAGTGATATAGACATAAATAGAGCATGATGCTCTTTATTATTCCAATTACACTCATCTAAATATTTTTTAGACCAAATTAAAATATCAGTAGGGGTAACTATACCTACAACTATGGTAGATGAGACAGTCCAACCATTTACTACGTTCATCTATAGATTTCAGAAATGCTTTAATTCTAACTTTTCAATAGGCATAGTTACTGCCATCAAAATATATATGGCGAAATAGACAATGAACTACTCATCTAGAAAACTGGGGTTAGGATTGAATTTGGACTCCGATACCACTTGAAATTTACTAGTTCGAGCCTAAAATCACATAACAGGTGAATAATGCATAATTAAAATTATCAATTAAAAGCAACAAGTAACATTTTAATTATTCTAGATGTTTAGTCAATCAAGTCAATCCTACGCTAAATTGCCACAATAATAACTGAAACAATAAATAACACGAGATTTGTTGATGGAGAAACCTTTAACTTGGTAAAAATTCTGGGACCAAGCCAGTAACTTCCACTATAGACAATAAGAATTTACAGTAAAAATCACTGATCTAATTACTGCAATCTCCAAGACCTATTGGAACATGCTTCACTCACACTTGCTCCCGATCTTCTAAAATTATTTATCTCATATGGATCACTAAGAACACATTGTTCTTGTACTCTTCCTGTACTTACAGTCCAACGTTCCTCAATCTTCAGTAACCTCTAAAAGCTATTGAGAAAGTACATTCCTGATTGTATTTAGGAAGTTGGTGTTTTGGATTATATGAATTTGGTGTTTTTCCTAACTTGTGGTTGATTGATCTCAATATTTGGATGTGTTCTTGGATCTTAGATTGATGTAATGAGGACGTAAAATAATGAATAACCACACACAAAAATGTATTGGGCATTGGGTATTTATAATAAGAGGTATTTAGGTAATATATGATAGATAGAATTCTTGAAAATTGCAAATTAGGGTTCTAGGTAAAACATTGTCGCTCGAGTGCCAGGCTAGCGATAGGTGTGTAACTCAAGCGGTAGGCGGGAGACAATGATTCTAGTTTTTTTTTCACTAGAGCATCAGCTAGGAAATAGACTAGCATAAATTCGACAAGTTTTTTTCCTTATTCCATACTCAAACCCAAAGGCTCCTAGTTCATCTATATAACCCTCCAAAAGACTTCTTAACTTTTACAATTCTTTTATATCAATCTTAGTCTTTTAAAATAATTCTTTTGTCTAAAGAATTGGCAATACAATAAACATCCTAACATTGTGTATTAAGCTGAGAAAGGGTTTGGGTTATTAGGTTGTTCTAATGGGCTAGATTTTGTGGGTTGTAGTTGTGTGGCATATGTTGGAGTTTTAAGTTGGGTTGAATTATTCATGGATTTGGGCCGATTGTGTGCTACTAACTGGTATAAAAATGAGCTTAGATTTTGTGGGAAGTGATTTGGAGTAGGGGATAATACATACATAAGGTGTTTAATATATACTATCTTATTTTTAAGAAACAATGTTTAAACATATATATTAAATTAGAGTCTAGTAAATATCCATCCTTAAAACAAGCATTTAGTTATGAGATGTTTCCATTCCAAACATGACTCTACATTTTAATAAATTGTGACGATCGAACAAAGAGAAGCTACAAAGTATTCTTTGGAGTAAAAAAATCTCGAATTCCACTTTCTAAATCTGACTAATTGAAAACAATCGAACTATTCAGGTTTCAAATTGAAAGTTTTCGACATTGTGTAGGAGACTTTTCTAAGGTAACAATCACAAACTGGGGTTATAATAGTAGTGAATTGAGATTGGTGATCATTCCCAAGTAGATTTGAATCGTTCCAAAGTCATAATTGGCTGCAAATAACATTATATTGTTGCTGGATCTTCCTAGTTTTGAATTTTTGAAATAGTGTTGAAACTCCAATCATGAGTTTTTGTGATGGAAATTGAAATGATCCATTGACCTGTAAATTGTGAGTTGTTGTAACGAAAATTGAAAAGATCCACTATTTCATATGATATTGATCTAATGGCCTATGATCAGTTCTCTGTGATATTTGACATGTTGATATGGATCTGTGACCTACTTGCTATAACACGTGACACGTGAACTATTACATGTAACTTGTGACGTGTGATATTGATCCAATGGCCTGCAGCCTGTGGTCTGTGACCTATGCACTATTACACGTGACATGTGAATTGTTACCTGCAATATTGATCCAATAGACCGTGACCATTTCTATTGGATTTGTGATATATGGACATTGATCTTATCTATGCAATATGACATGTGAATTGTTACCTATGACCTGTAACATATAAGTTATGACCTATGAACTTGGATATATGACCTATTATCAGTGCACAAATACATGTGATATCCGAATCATATTTTTGATTAGAAGAATTCATCCTCAATAAATCAGCATGTGGACAATAAAATTTAGGTTATGTCTAAAATTATATGGCAAGAATATTCTACCAATACCATAATGAGGGTTCCTTGTACTATCCTTCACCTCCATATAATAGGATAAACAAAAACTCAAATAATTGGTCAACTATTGTCATCCTTCCAGTATCACAGTGCGGTGGAAAATACAACAAGAGAACACAAGAACAATTGGAAAATTTGTTGGTCCCAAATAAATGGATCGACGCTTTTGCTCAAGTTTGTTTAGTCAAACAGAAAAGAAAAATACAGAAAACAACAAGAACAGAAAATTTTTCCGACCAAAAGCCTCTAAGGTTGATGAATGCATCTAACGCCTAATCCCCACTTAAGCATCCCTAAGAATATTGCTCGAATTCACTATAAAGCCCTAAATCTAGGTAAAGATCAAGTAAATCAACAAAGGTTTCAGAAGAAACCCTAATCTCTCAAACTCTCTTTCACAACAATCACTCGCAAAGAACTATATATTGCTATACACCTCTCTCAATACAACAATCTCACAAAGACATCACCCAAAATCATCCAGTTGATGACCAATATATAAACATAGAGAGAAGATTACAAAGACCGAAAGTGAACTGAAAACCAGTATGAAACCTTAAAAGGTGCATAAGTGCCTCCCTTTTATATGAGATAAGCCCAAAAACACATTCAACGGTGTGAAACATTCCAAGTGTCAAGCATCCAGTAAATGTGTGTATTTATCAAGCATAAAGCACACTTTTACTCAATTCCAGAATTATCTAATAAATGGATTAGTAATGAACTAGTTAATTGGGCTCGAGTTTTCCTAGATCAGATTTAATTGGGCCCTCAAAATGTAGCAGCCCATCTTTACGATATTCTAGTGTCTTTTGGAGAAAATGCTTATATGTGGCTTACATTCTTGTCGGCCCACTACAAGCGCACCTATTAGGCCAACAAACTCATTCCTTTAATAGTATATGAAACTAAAACAAGCAAGAGCATTGTAATGATTTTGTTGAATTGATAAATGAAGTTTATTTAAGTATTTATATCAATATCGTGGGCAAGGGTGAGGGCGGGGTCAAGGAAGGGGAGAGGCCCATACCTTCCCCTGGCCCAATTACTTTAATAAGGTTTCTTTCTACGTATCAGTCCAATATAAGAAATAACTATTGTCCCCCAGGCTCCACCCCTGATCAAGATGCCATACAATCTTAGAATAACTACACACCTCTCTTGGACTGTTTTCATATTGATGATTCATTTGTAGACCTAATATTTGTTCTTCATTTGGATCACCTGATTTTTGTTTTCATGGTTATGAAATCAAGTTTAATTTTTGAAATTCATTCGTAAATATTTTAAGGTAAATCATAAACGAAGATGTATATATTTTAATGTTCTATATGTCTTCCAAAAAATTATGCTACTTTTCATTATATTAAACATTCATTAGAAATATAATTATGATTATCATTCAATAACATATTGCTTTGCACAATGCACTTATGTTAAACAGTCAGTGCATGCACAGTGCATAGATGCTTCACTCACTGTGCAAATATTTGAATTCTTTTTTATTTTATGATTTCGTCTCTAAAATTAATTTTTTGTGGGTTAAACCTCACTGTGGTCCCCCCCCCCAACATTTCTGTTTTGTAACAATCATGTCCCCATTCCATTATTATCCTTCCTCCCCTGCCAATCTTTCATTAAGTGAAATTGGCACTTTCCGTCTCCAACATTTGCACTATGTTACCAATCTAGCCCTTTATTTTGGCACCAAATGTCCTCGACCTTTTGTAAATGTAGCAATACTTGTCCTTCCATCATAAATTGATGAATTTTCCCCATCTTTAAAATTACAAAAGAAGAAAGAGACTAAATAAGATAACACAAATTGCAACAAAAGTTCTAAATCTTTTCAAAATGAAAACATAAGTCTTCTTGTCCAACCACCACTAATCCCCAACCAAATCCACCCTACGCAAAACCTCACACCATGACCACTAGCTACTATCCCCACCACCCACCTACAACACTCTTCAAACCCATGCCTATTGGAACAAAAAAATCTATCCCCATTGCCAACCCATCCCTATCAAATCAAACATAGACCAAATTAAGAAATGGAAAATTTTCAAAACAGAAATTAGTCCATCCTCTCTCTCACACCTCAAGAGTTCCTCCCATTTTTTGTTTCTTTTGCGGTTATCTTTATTTCAGTTCATAGATCATAATTTGGAGGAAAGTCACAAGTTTCAAGAATGAAATTTAACTATTGAAAGTTTGGGGATTTATGTGAACACGTTTTGAACTTACAAAGGATCATTTTGGATGTATATGAAGGTTCGGGGACCAATGTTAAAGATTTTGGAAGTTGTATGAGCAATATTTAAGCCAATGCTCAATAAGCAAAAATCATGCAGGTCTATATGACACCATGCCATTTACTTTAAACATCATGCTAAAGATGTATCACACTCAGATATTCGTCAAAGTAGTCTCGAAATAATTTCATTTGAAATCTTTCATTGGGCCCTGACCCACCTACTATGCACCGAATAGAGCTCTTCACAATATCAATAATCAATAATCAAATGTCCAATCTAACATCGACGCCGGCAATTGGACCATCCTCTTGTTACCACTAGAAGCCCATCCTCTAACTGCCCCTATGATCACCCAAGAAGTATCCCACTTNTCACACTCAGATATTCGTCAAAGTAGACTCGAAATAATTTCATTTGAAATCTTTCATTGGGCCCTGACCCACCTACTATGCACCGAATAGAGCTCTTCACAATATCAATAATCAATAATCAAATGTCCAATCTAACATCGACGCCGGCAATTGGACCATCCTCTTGTTACCACTAGAAGCCCATCCTCTAACTGCCCCTATGATCACCCAAGAAGTATCCCACTTGGCAGTGCCAATAATCAGAGTATCACAAAAGGACAGTCGAGTGGTCCACCCTCTTGTGATCACCAAAGGCCCATCCTCTATCAACCTTTGCAATCAACTAGGAAATATCACAAGTGGTACCAAAACATATCACACAAGCATGCCTCACGTGCCTCGGTGCCCTAGTAGTGGTCAATAAGACATTTTATAAGAAAACCTCAATTTTACAATCAGGTTGTGCACGCTAGATTTTCAACCATGGGTGTATGTCGTGCATGCACATGAAAATGTTCGTGAGTAATATACTCAATGATCNATATCACACAAGCATGCCTCACGTGCCTCGGTGCCCTAGTAGTGGTCAATAAAATACTTTATGAGAAAAGCTCAATTTTACAATCATGTTGTGCATGCTAGATTTTCAACCATGAACGTATGTCGTGCATGCACATGAAAATGAAGTAACATATTCAATGATCATAACCATCAAATGATACACAATGAGCTCCTTATCAGAGTTATGTAAATATTCCAACACTACTACATCATGAACAATATGTTCTTGCATCGTAGTTGTAAATGGATTTTCACTTACCTTTTTGCCTTTGTGCATGTGCGCGCTTCTATGGGGTGTAAATCAATTCTCTTTTCCACTTAAAGTCAGAAAATCACCTGTATTACGATCTAATATTAAACACAATCCTCAATTTGATAATCTTAACACACACAAAATCCTGTGCTACGTCCATTCATGCCAAAATAATTTAGAATACATTAAAAATTCAAGTTACCGATTGTATTGCAAACTAGTCCCATAAATCACACTATTTCTCGAGTCCAATTATGAACGTCAATGTCATCCAATTGTTGTTAACAACCTAGCACTCTTTAAAATGTATTTTTCACACCTAAGAGATAATTAATGGACATGTAATGGTTGAATCTAAGTTAAATACACAAATGGACAGAATCTGTTTTCAGGTTTATGTCGCTGTCCAAGTATTTTTCCAATCCTTTTTCACACCCTTAACTATATCCGATAATTCTCAAATTTTTACCACACTTCTATAACACATATTTAAAGGTAATCATGCCATAAATTTGTCACAAATGAAGGTTTTACAGTTTCGAAGGCATTCCTTTTTACAGACACCAAATCAAACAATTTTCCTCATGGCTGTTTTGAGTTTCACTTGAACTAGACTTACAAAAATTGGATTCTAGCCTATTCAAGATCATTTCTATACTTCTGACTCTTGTATAAAAACATTCGTATTGATAAATATAAATTATACCTAAGGGATTACTTAAAATCAAAGGTTAAACCATTCAAGTCTAGCAATCGACATCTCTGTCCAGGTTATTTTCTT
>CAIGRN010107466.1:0-11652 GCA_903798345.1 Fraxinus anomala | reverse complement strand
TAATTGAAATATAAAATTAAACTCTTATAAAAAATCCTGCAAAAATAAAATGAAAAAATAATGTAAGTCAATAATATTATAAAGAAAGAATAGGAAGTTATTTTAATTTATCTATCAATATATTTTAAAAGAACAAAATTGATAAAATTATCGTTGATAATTACTGATGAATGTGTATTGATGATCACCACCAAATCCTTGTTGATAATTCCTCCAAATTACCAATAAATATTGATATCGATCATAATCATCAATTGTGATACTGTCAATCGTTGATCACAAAATTTTTATTAGGGATCTTTTTCATTATTGTTTTCGAAAATGTCCCTTCAACTATTTGCCTATGTCTTCCAAATTATTTGAGTCAGCTGGTTTCGAACACCACCACCAAAACAATCCGTGACAACATTGCAGTATCAATATTCATTTTTGGTTAGATATAACAACGGTACGGGAGCATCATTAAAAAATCCCCATCTATCGTCTGTTTTAATTGTGTATTTTTTTTTTGTTTGAAAATGCTTTTAATTTTTTAACTGCGATTAAAGTTGAAAAATATAATAAAAAGAAAAAGAGTCGAGATGGGTTTGAGAAATTCAGACCAATGACTATAATTCCCATCCCCGCAAGGAAATTTCTTGTCATCCCTCCTATTTTTAGTCTTCCTTGATCAAGACACATGCCGTTAGTAGTAGCCGACCCCAGAGAAATCTGTTTAATTAATTTAGGAAGTAAAGTTCATGGTCATTAATCTCTCTCTCTCTCTCTCTCTCTCTCTCTCTCTGTAATTGTGAAAAATAATTTAAGAATTATGTAGGGCCAGCACGGATGGACCGACCGTCTCAAAAGTTTTTGTCTTGCTTAAAAATAAATAAGTATTTTCTCTTTAATGTAAAAGCAAAACAGAAACTTGTAAACCACACGAGAAATCAATGATGAAGCAACTTGTCACAGTGGCGTCTAGCACATATGCACGACTGATTTGGACCAAAGTTGTGGCATGTTTGGACTCAATTCTGCTATTTAAATAAACAATTCAAAGGGTGAAATAAAGTTTAGTAGATTAAAAGTTGATAAAAATCTCAAGTTAAAGTTAATATTTTATGAGATTTGCAACTTTTCAATCGCACATTAAACCAACTTTTATCAAAATCTACTAAAATTTTGATTTTAATCTACACTAAATTAGGCAAAATTTTGATAACCAATTTTAGTGGTCGGTCGATCTCGAAGAGAGAGATTCAATTCTCGTTTAGATATATGTTACGGAAATATTTTCGTTTGTAACACTGTAAGTGCACGAATCGTTAATCAAAACAATGAAAATTGATGACTTTTCTATAAAATTAAATTGTCACTAACTAATATATTTGAATAATGCTACTCAAACAGGCTTTGCAAACAGGGCAAGGACAAGTGCCGTGTTGGCAGCACCTGTGCGGCTAATTTTTATTTATTTTTCAATCTGTCCAATAATGTTGGATCATGTGTCCCCTTGTTTTTATTTCTTGTCATTGAACACGTTTGTGTAGCATGATTCAATATATCTATTAGGACATATGACATGCTAATATTTAGACTGATACTCTAGTACCATTGATATAAAATAGCATTATTCTAGCTAAAATCAATGCAAACTTGTGATTAATGCGGATGTGATGAGAATATGATGATTGAAAACGCACTAAGATTTCGAAACCTTTTATATCACTCCCTTTTTAATCTCGAACTTTTGAATTTGATAACACGATTCAATTATGAAGATCAATATTTTTAATTTGTTTAACAATCTATCAAGTAGAATTAAACATATCTTTACATGTGACATGACTATATTTTTAGAACAAATGTGAACATACAATAATGTATTAAGGATTTGTCAATACTTAAAAAGCGCGTATAGTATAGCGATATATTTTTATCCCGTATCAAATTCTATGACAATTGATACTATGTCTAACTTATTTTCAATCTTTCAAGGATAAAATAAGTCATAATACTCATATAATCATCATGCATATAATTGTAGAGAATAAATAACTCATGTCAATTATTCAACTTGAAAATGTGTTTTGAATATCAAAAAGAATAAGATTCAAAGGTTAACGATTCATGATACAAAGTTCATAATAATTCTAGCACAAAATTACTTAGTCCGACATGCTAATGGAAATAAAACAAAAGAAGGTAAAATAATTCATTACTCAGACTAAAGAGCTTTTTTATTCGAATTCGACTTTGTTCATTGCCTCTCCAAGCAATCATTTGTTCCACCCTAATTTAGAGTTAATAAGTTGTATTTATACTCCTCTCAAAAGTGTCCAAAAACCTCCCAAAGTCCTCCAAATAAAAGCCCAAAAAATGATTTCCTTGTTGGAGTGAAATATAAAGAGGAAAAGGATATAGGCCGCCATCTCCCAGGCCACCATTTTGGCTCCTACTATTGGTTTTGAGGGGTGGGCACTTGAATAATTGGGCGGTCGCCCAGTTATAGACTTCTTCTAAAAAATTTAGTCCTCCTCTTCATTCTCTGTTTAGTTTCGATCGGTTACTTCAAATTATACTCAGCTCATGTTTGTTTTTTATAAAAATGCAATTTTGTATCGTTGCAATAGTTCATCAGTCGCAATTTTGGACAATTTTATCTCTATGTGAGACCTACCTGTTTTGAAAAAAAAATGTCAAAAAATACATTTTCTTGTTAAGATAATGGGAAACAAACAGGTGCTTATTTTGATCATTCGACTTTTGTTCATGTACATATTAGTCTCCAAAACTTCCATCCAACGGCTAAATCATCACTCTTTCTTTTTCATATTGCTTAGAATCAAAATTGAAACAAGAGAAAATAAACCTAAGTTAAGTAGAAATCATCACTTTGACAATATAAAAATTTAACAGTATGGCTCAAATAAGTGCACAAAATGCACCTATCAATCTACAATTAAAGTATTGAATGATAATGGGAGAATTTACGTTTTCTTGACAATTTTCGATACTACCAAACATGCCTTAAGGATATTGGCCTCACAATCTGCATCTTTTGCAAATTGGTTTGCTTTTTCTCCCACTTAATAATGACCGCCCACTCTTACGAGCAAAACAAGGGCTGTCTATCTAACTCTCCACCTGTCAATTCCTTATTGATTAGAATTTGCTTTACTTACCGGCCAATGGGTCCCATTTTTGTAGCACGTCCAAAATCCCTCTCTCTCTCTCTCTCTCCCTCCCTCCCTCCTTAACCCGCTACTACAAAGCATGACGCAAGTTCGGCCACTTCAAAACATGGAGGTCGCCACCCTAAATAATGCGCCTCCTTGATTATTCATTGACTAGTAATGGGAGTTCACCTTTAATTATTTAATAAAGTTGAAATGTACACAATTCCATCTAAACTGATATTAAGACTATGTTTGATTGTCACTTTTTTATGAAAAATGTCACGTTTAAAGAAAACAAATTTCACTTTAAGCGTTTGATTGTGACGGAAAAATAAAAATCGAATTTCAAAATACAATCATTTTAAATTGTATTTTCATTTTTTTTATGGAAAACGAATTCCTATAGGTTTGATAGGTTTTTATTTTCCAACAACATAAAATTGAAATTCATTTTTACTTTTACCTATCAAACGGAAGAATCATCAATTATGATGACATTATCACACAAGGTTAGAGTAAAGCCTACACTCACTACTATAAATAACAATAATAATAAAATTTTTTAAAAAAAATTGCATTTTGATTTATTTAACAATTAAAGGTGAGTCCCATGGTTTGCTATATAAGTCTCTATTAGATTTCACTAAAAAGTTATATTAAAATTTAAATTAAGTCAACATTTGATTGTTACGACATATTTGAGGGATTCACAATTTTTCAATCACATATTTTATCAGTTTTATTAAAATTTACTAAAAATATTATTTTTATTCAAACCAAACATGAGCTATTATTTGTTGTGCCACTTACACCGAAATTAAATGGCGTTGACTAGAAATAACATTACTTGTTACATAAAATGCAATTGCTAATTGTGTTGTCATAATTATTTTGGGGAAACTAAAATAAATATGGGCATTGAATATTGATACATGCAAATCCACACGTCATCCTCTGAATGACAAATTGAACAAAGATACAAGAGAAAGAAAACCATTCCACACCCATTACTTCACTACCTCCACATTAATCAGAACACCTCTCTCTCCCTTTCTAGAATTTTCCTTGCCTTTCAAGAATGTCTACATAGAATCACTGTCCAATAATCGGATACACAGATAGAAAATTATCATTCTCTGTTTTTCGGGTGAGATTCAAATTGGGTTCTTTTTTTTTTTTTTTTTTTGCAAAATCTTGGAGTGTATCAAGTTTTTTTTTGTTTTTTTACCGGGATTGCAGTTCAATAATCTTTATGTCTGTGTGTGTATAAGCTTGAAAAGGTGTTGTTTTTGTATTAATGTTTGTTTTTTCTTACCATTGTTTCTTACAGTTATAATCAGTGACAGTGAAGGGTATAACTAAATTCTGTGAAATTCGTTGGAATAAATCGCCTAAATCTTTATTTTTGGCTAAATTTTTATCATAAGGTGTGATTGGGTCATCAATTTTAGTCCATTTTGTGCTAATTGTTTGTATCTATGATTAATTGATTATTGTGTATAGTGGTGAATTGTTTGTCTTGTATTTGGGTAAAGCAAATCCTAAAATACTTGTAATTACAGTCACAATTGAATTTAGGATAATTAGATCATTTTCATGGTAGTCTGCAAATAAGTTGACCATTTGTATTGGATCCCAGTTAAGATTTCATCTTACTTTGATTATTTTTCGTATTCATATTTTGATTTTGCGCTTTTGTAAAGTACTTGATTGTAGCAGTTTGATGGAAATGGAATTTTTTAATTCTTTATTATATATCATCTGAAATAGAGTCAATGGAGTTTGATTCTAAAAAATAAGTATTGGTGTATGACAAGGGATATGTTCTTGAATTTTAAATATATGTGTAAGAGGCACTGCCATTTTTCTTTGAGAACTTAGATTTTTAGCAATGCGATAAACACATACATACAAAAAGTATTGGTTTTATATTCTATGGGACATGTTCTTGAATGTTAAATATATATGTAAGAGACACTTCCTTTTTTTCTTTAGGAACTTTGATTTTTAGCAATGAGATATACACATACATACACGTCAACTGTTATTTTGAGTTGATTTTAGCTATGTTTGGTACTTTTCTATTCACCTTTTTATCGGTGGGTTGGGGTGTAGAACAAAGGAAATATGCGGTCTCGTGACATCATTCTGTTATTAGGGGACTTCAGAGTGCAGTGCACATCTTGAGTTAGGCATATTAAAAATGATTCTTTCTAAAGCAGCTCCCTAGATTCCTATTGGAAATTTATGCATTTGGTTTGATTTTGTTGCTTTTCTATTTATATCAACATTAGTGTGTGATTATAGGTTATGAGTTCGTAATCTTAATTTTACACAGGCTCTTGCTGGACTTGTCACTATTACATTTGTAAAATAGGTGTTATGGCTTATATGGATCTTGATACTCCCTGGTCGTCATCAATTATGGAGTCTTTTGATCGATCTTTCAACATACGCATAGAGGAAGGAAATTCGACAGAGACTTTGGATTTTGTTGAGATTCCAAATTCTTCGACCTCTTACAATCATGATATTCCTAAACCTCCTCCACTCCCAAGTAAAGTTTGTCCAAAAATGAAAAATCATAAAGGACTAGCAGATTCTTCTTGTGTTCCAAAGGAAACAAAAGATGCATGGGACAAGCTCTTCAAACAGGGGTATGGAGCAGATGTACATATTATTACAGAGGATAGATTGATTATTGCCGCTCATCATGTCATTCTGGTTAGTAATTGATTTAAAAATGTTAACCTTGACATTTTGAGTTTGGCTCTTTTGATATGAGCTTGGATCCGTAAATCTTGTCCTTTTTCTTTGTTTTTGTGTAGAGCATTGCATCGCCTGTACTTGGGAACCTCCTGCAGAAACCGAAAGTTAAGAACGGTATCAGATATTTAAAGATTCCTGGAGTTCCTTATGATGCTCTCTGGGCGTTTGTGCGTTACCTCTATTCATCTTGGTATGTTGGGACACTTCCTTTTCATCTTCCCATTTTCTTATTAGTTTATCTCATATAGTTTCTCACTTTTGTATATTGATGCAGCTATGAAGAAGACGAGATGAAGAAATATGTTCTCCATTTATTGGTTTTGTCACATACGTACATAGTACCATCTCTTAAAAGAGTTTGTATACACCTTCTGGAACAGGGTTGGCTTAACAAAGAAAATGTTGTAGATATGCTACAATTAGCTAGGAATTGTGATGCACCACAGCTTGTTTTGGTTTGCCTGCGTATGATAATAAGGGACTTCAAATCCATATCATCGACGGAAGGATGGAAAGTAATGAAGCGTGCTAATCCAGCTCTTGAACAAGAACTCTTAGAATCGGTTGTTGAAGCAGATACAGTAAGTGATTGGTCTTAGTCCATTGAAACTTTCGTGTTTCATCCTCATGATTGAAAGTGTAATTTCTTGTATATATTACTAATAATCCGAGCAGTGCAATTTATAGGGACCTGCATAATATCACCATAACAGTATCTTTTTTACCCTCTCATTGTCAATATTTATCTTTCCACGTCAACATTCCATTTTTCTTGTAAATTTTATGAAATTTGTTTTGATGGGTTATGTCAAATGGATTCTCAATGTCCTATCTGATAGTCTCCTATGATGAATTAATTATCTTACCGTTTGTTGTTTGAAGTTGTACTTACTTTCATTAAATTATCAAATTTTGTACTACAAAGTGAGTTTCAGTATCCACATTTTTCACGAGCAGCACTGAAAGTTATGATTTAACACCCTAATTTGTAAGTGAATAACCTATATTAGTTTTTAACTTTGTGTCTTAGAGAAAACAAGAGAGATTGAAGAAGATTGAAGAGAGAAAGGTGTATCTGCAACTGCACGAGGCAATGGAGGCTCTGCTTCACATCTGCAGAGATGGATGCAGGACTATCGGGCCACGTGACAAAGTGCTGAAAGGAAATGAGGTCGTCTGCAATTTTCAAGCTTGCAAGGGACTCGAGACTCTAATCCGCCATTTCTCGGGTTGTAAGACTAAAGTTCCTGGTGGATGTATACACTGTAAGCGCATGTGGCAGCTTCTTGAACTGCATTCGCGCACGTGTAACGAGCCTGATTATTGCAAAGTTCCTCTTTGTAGGTATGTTTATTTGCATTGTTGTTTATGAGTATCAAGTCCTTTGTTTTTACATCTTTCCATTTGCAAAGTGCGTAGTTATTCTGTTTCGTATATTTTGACTGTAGGCATTTCAAGGAGAAAATGCAGCGACAAAACAAGAAAGACGAGGCAAGGTGGAAACTTTTGGTAAGCAAAGTGATAGAAACGAAGAATGCTCTTCGACCATTTTCATCTCGCCAATCAAGTTATTTATGACTCGAACGAGGATACAAGTCTTGAGGAATGGAGTATGGCCTATATTTTAGTGGCCTTTATCGAATGTAAAAACTGGAACAAAATAGAAGAAAGGGAAGTGTATATATAGGTGTATGCAGAGAATAAATAAATTCGAAACATTGACAATGTTGAATTATGTGAGATTTATTGTTAACTTTCTTGAATGAGGCTCAAATCGACGATGAATGAGCAATCACCAATAGATTCATGCATTGCCTCGATTCATTTCATGTGCAGAAGTTATGATACAGTACACTCGGTTTCAAGAACTGAGAGTACGAATCTTGAGTTTGAAACGTCTATCGTGTACATTTTTCACAGGGCTTGATGGGTACACTGTTAAAAGTTCAAAATTAGAGGTATTACTGGGAAGACATTCTCTAGTCTCTTACCATATCTAGGCTGGGACATTAGGATTAGAAATGCTGCGGCCATCTCTCAGGTGTAACCCAAATTCGTGTCAATCGCACATGCAAAGTCACTACAAACATTCAGGGCTAGGGTTGGGTTGTGTACCATTAACTATCAGCAGTTCCAATGCCAAGTGCCAATCAAATTCCGGCCAACATCCTTTAACTTCAATAATTTAAAAGCTACGAACAAGACTAGGATAGATGTATTCAAAGGAATATCGAGGTCTAACCCTTTTAAATCTGTATCACACAACAGCTCAATCCACAGAAATTTTGATATGAAAAACATAATTATGATAGATTCGCGTCTTCAGAACATCTGTGATGCTAAGCCCCTTCGCCCAATGTCCTCTTTGTTGTGCTGATATAGAGCACTGCATAGAGATTCAAAATAGCTACCAATCAGTTTGTGAACAATGTGAATCAACTCAAAGAACACAATATTCTAATCTGTAGTTACCATTATTTCCCCGAATAAATGCATCCCCATATTTATTTTTCAATTGCCCATTGACATATTCTTCTGTTTGCTCCATTGCTATGTTCATATATCCATCCAGACAGGCAAGGATACCTACAAAAGACTGTCAGATGTTCATCCACATAAATCATATTGTGTGAAGATAGCTTCAATAAAACTTAGGGAAAGAAAGGCGATAAAATATACTGCTTTCATATTATCCCCAAAAATAGAGACTGTAAATGGTTCCATTCTTATCCACATCATCCTTCATCTTTTAGCTTGAGGGGTGAAAAAAGTTAGCTCTCAAAAGATTAAAAATGCCCTCACATGACACACATGATTCATAAACTAATGAAGCAAGACTAACAAAAACTTGTTGCCACACATTAGGTAGATTTGCCAATTTTCAAGTTTAAGTTAGCATTAACATGGGAATACTTTGCTAGTCTTGAATAATTAATCATGTTTGCAGCATAGACTTGTTCTCCTTAAAGAGAATAGAGAAAATGCACCCTCCGAAGCACAACAAAAAGCATCGGCGCATGGTTCCCTACTGTATAATTGATAATCGCAGAAACAAGTCTTCTTCTCCTATCTTCCTCTACTTTCCTAAGCTCGTAGTCTCAACTATCATCAACAACTTAATGTTCATAATGCAATCTTCAGTTTCTAACCAAGTACTCAGCTCAGCTATTGATTGCATCGTGTTGTTACACATTCAGTTTTGTGACTCTTGTCCTTGGATTATATACTGAAAACCAGAAATTAATTTTCAATCAAAGCAAGTGCAGTAGCGGAAGTAAAAAATGAATTAGATACAAGAAACTTTCCATGCACAAATAATTTATTTACATGAACTGCTTCCCCAGCCTCATAGTGGAACAAGGTAAGGTGCAACAATTACATATATTACCCAATAGATTGCAGTACCAACAGAGGATGAAAAAATTATAGCAAATTGATAGAAACATTATAAAACTGTAGAATAAAAATACTGAAGCCCAAAATTGAGAAAAGTAAAACATTATCAATGGAAACAAGGAGAGAATAGAAATGATTAACCTCGGTAGTCAACGCCAGAATTCAATTTGACAACAACAGGTCGACCACGTATGGATTTCAGAAAATCAGCCGGAGTTTTTGTAGTTGCTGAAACCTTCTCTCCAGACCCGCTCATTTCTTCTTACTAAATGTGAGGCTGCAAGCATATGGAGAATTATCAATCGGCATAGGGTAAGAAATGAAAAATCAGCATACATTTTTGCTTTAGATAACCAAATACCTTACTGAGCACCCAACTGAAAAATAATAGTAAAGAAAAATTCAAAGATGGAGAAGATAAAAAATGCAGCAGCATATTCAAGCAATCACATTCTCTATAAAATGGGAAAATTAAGAGTAGGCTGATAAACGGATAAAAAGAACAAAGAAAAGAAAAAAAAAAACCAACTCCATTCACTATGACAGCAAATGAAAAACAGGAAAGTATCCTCAAAATCCATACAAAATCAATTCCAAGTCGCACACATATAAGCAGGAAGCCTTTTGACAGCAATTAATAATGCAATCAATTCAAAATATTATCTCTCAGCAGCATCTTATTAAGTAAACCTTTTATAACATACAATTAACGCTGTAATTTTGAGCCGTACGTGCAGCAATGCAGAACTTAATAGTGGCAAATTCGACTGATCACAGAAATAAAGGTACCTTGATAATGACATTCAAATGTTTATGACATACAACTATAAAGTTCAGCAAGCCATGAACGATGCTAAGGAAATCTTTGATATGAAGTGGCTAACTACCTGCGCTAATCTACAACTATATATGCACAGTACAAATGAGTGAAACAGAAAAGTTGTCAAATGCAAGAAATAACCGCAGTTGCAAAATTCAGCCATAAATGTTTTGTAGAAATTAGACTGTAGCATAATATGCATTTCGCTCTCTTTTCGTTATTCTAGTAAACGAGAATATCAGTTTCTACACTAGGTAAATATCAAAGAAATTGCTGTGCTTTAGATTTTGCTTAGATAAAATAACTATAAAAACACAAGAAGTTCAATATTAGACTGACAGATAAAAGGATCTAAATGCTTTAGATCTAGAAATAGAATTAGCAATGAACTGAACATAATGAAGAAAACTATTAATGCAATAGTTCTCAATACGGCTCTATTGTTCTATGGAAGTCTAGCTAAAAATAACATCTTTATTCTTGGGAATCTAAAATCATATATAAATATAAGAATTTCAATATAGGAACCCATAATCTCTTTAGCTAAACTGCTAGAACATAAAGCCCTTTTAAGGATTTAATTTTCACTCGCCCAAATAGACGGTATATAAATACATGAACATACAATATATTCCTAGGTTGAGCAAAATAATTAACTAATTAGATAAAAAAAAAAAAGGGATAAATAATTAAACAAGCACATAAAAATTACAAGATACACTAATGCAATTAACTGAAAACGTCAATTTCTTTTCACCTACAGAAAATCAAACAAATTTTACCAATTCAGAAAAATAATATGCAGATAGGTGCCACAGGAAGGCAGAAGGGATTGAATCCGGTCAAGTAGGGAAATCGGTAGCAAGCGACTAGAAAGGGCGGAATACTAGACTCTGTTCTTCGTATAGATTGAAGAAATCTATAATTGCAAAAACCCTAACGAGGTAGAAGAGGTTTTGTACAAATTTGGCAGGTGAGTCCGAATTAGTAATGGGATCAAATTATAATGAGACCCTTAAACTATTTAGATATTAAAATTACGCTACTGCTTTTCAAAAAGGATAAATTACAACATGGTCCCTAATCTTTGATTCTAATAACATTCTAGTCCAGAACTTTTATTTTATAACATTCATATCCTCCTTTGAATAATTAGCGGAGTTTGTCCTCTAAGGATGTGTTTGATGCACATTATTTTGAAAGAATATATTTTAAAATAGTAGATTGATGGAGAATATGTGTTTGAAAAAGAAGGAAAAATTATTGATGTGATGAAAAATATTATTTTATTGAAGAATGTGTAGTTGAAAATGAATAGAAGAATGAGAATGAAAAAATAATGTGGAACAAACAGGGGCTAAAACAATTTTACGCGCATCTTTTATTGATAATCTAAAATGTTATTAAAAAGACAATTTTGTCTATAAGCCCTTGTTTGATGCACATTCTTAAAGAAATAATGTATTTTAAATAATGATGCGATGAAAAATATGTTGTTAAAAAAAA
>CAIGRN010107455.1:0-12724 GCA_903798345.1 Fraxinus anomala | reverse complement strand
CATAATTACAACAATGGATTAAACTACTATGCCTTTATTTTAAATCTGAAAGAATATTATCATTTCTTGTTGATACCAGGGCGGCTCAAATTGGTTGTCTATCGTTCCAAATGGGATTTACAAGCTGTTGGTTTATGTGAAGGAAACATATAATAGTCCTATCATTTACATCACAGAGAATGGTAAATTCATAGCATGTTTATTAGCCTTTTTCTTTAGTAAGATAATAAATGTTTTGTAATATTTAGCCTTTTTAGTGTGTTTAAGGATGGCTTAATTTTTGTAGGGGTGGATGAAGTGAACGATACGTCCCTAACATTGTCAGAAGCTCGGTTTGATGAGACGAGGATTAAATATCACCAAGACCATCTCTCTTATATTAAGAAAGCAATGGAGTAAGTCATCATTCTAATAACTATGTATCAGATCTCGAAGCAAATAGTAAATTATGAAATTATTTAGCTATTTTGTTAAAAAAATAAATTAATTTTCGTGATTTTTTCTTTCGTTTACAGAGAAGGGGTAGATGTGAAGGCTTACTATATATGGTCAATGTATGATACTTTCGAATGGGCCGCAGGATACAGTGTTAGATTTGGCCTTTTTTACGTAGATTTCGTTAATGGCAATTTGACAAGATTCCCCAAAGCCTCTGCTATATGGCTAATGAATTTCTTGAACAAGAAGAGGATCACATTGAAGAGACAAGCTCCAAAAAATGAAGAGGAGCATGGCTCTGTGAAAAAGGTTAAGAAGCAGTGAACGGAACCGTAAAATTAGTCTGGTCGTGTTTCATTAGAATTGTTATGTTGAATGCTACGTGCATGTGCTCTCCTTTATTATTTTTTATAAAAAAATTTCTGCCTTTCTAGTTGCAACTATGTACCTTTTGTTATAACATGCTAAATTCCTTTTGTATTTTTTCTCAAATATAATAATGATAAACAAATGTTTAATGTTATAACATGCTAAATTCCTTTTTATTAGTAGCTAATTAATTAAAAAATATTATATTCTATAACAATCATCGAAGATAGACAAATGTATAATGTTAAAATTTCCAAATTAATATTAAAATATCATAATAATGGGTTCACCTATGTTTTGGCGACTAAAAATTTAGCTAGCATCATAAAATTACAAATAATCATGAAGGAACGATGAAACATCACCCGAAATAGAGAAATACGAAGAAAAAAAAGTAGAAACCATGAATTGTTGAATCTCTTCAAGACTCTCCAATTGTGCCCCCTTCTTCTTTGCCCAAAAACTAAGAAATAAATTTCAAGAAGTTTCTTCATACCTTGCCTCTTAATTTTCCTTGAAAGAATGATTTGGGTTCTCTTGGAAAGTTTTAAATTAGCCGATTTATTTAGACTCAATGTGCGAATTACACAATTAAAAGTAACAAGTAAAATTTTGATATTTATAAACAAGATTTAGGTCAACATGTTTCAGTTGGTTTCCAAAACTAGTTCGAGAAGAAAAAGGAAACAATGTCCCTCTTCAGCTTTCTTTGACCGAATTTCACTTCTTTTCATCAAAAGCCACTTAAACTTGAGTTCATCCTACAACAATGGATATTTAACCAAATTAAATGTTAATTACATCAAATTGACTCACGAATATCTACTTTTAATGGCCCGGATAGTTATAAAATTATACCTATCAAATACCCTCAAACTTGAACATTTGGTCGTCATAAACAAAATTATCTACTTAACGCGCACACAAAAAATAAAATATAACATAGATAGTTTGTAGTTTCATATCACGATTTTATAATCACTTAAACAATTCATAAATGGCTTCCAAGATATTCTACCAGGATTAATTTATCTACTTATCCAAAGTTAGAATAATGCGTGTGTTCATAGTAATTCAATCACAATAGATTTTAAATTGAGTTATTTCCCAATCCTCAATAGTCAAATATTTATTTTCTTATCTCATAAGAATATCCCAAAACTTGTACTTTATTTCACTCCTGAGGTGTTTAGTTCAAAGGTTTAATTTTCATCACTTGTTTCTTCATACTCAAATTCGATTGGGTTTAACAAATGGAAGTCACTACCTGGATTTGTGATAATTCTCCCTAAATTTGAGTGTCTTAATCTCTATGCTTCACCTAATCTAATAACCCCTCATAGAAATCTAAGTTCCCAAGTTAAGTGTCGAAGGCTTAATCAGAAAGTGCGTCATTTTTACTTTTGTCACTGCTTATATTCCCACATAGACAAGTATGAATATGACTTCTTTTTCTTCTTTCACGTGACACTTTTTTCACTCTTTTTCTTTTGATGTTTCTAATTTTCATTGATAGTGAATTTTTCAATTTTTGGAAATAATCTTATTTTATTTAAAACTCTAATTTTATGGTAATTCTTAATTTTTGAATATTAATTCCGTTTGAAGTAGGCTTTATGGGTTTCTAATAAATAGGGTTCATTCCATTCATTTTAAAGACACAATTTATTGAGATATTAATTGAATATATATTGCTTTCTTACTACTCTTCATCCAACTAATTCTGAAATTATTTAAAAATTAAGTTATTGTGGCATTCATGAAATTCATTAAGGTTCGAAAGTTTTGTAATCATGGGGTTGTCTGCAATTGTGTTAATTCTTTGATTCAATAATTTATTGGGTCAAGCTTTCAAACGTTGATTCTTGATTTTTTTGGATTGAATTAATCTTGTATGGGTTTCGTAGCTTCAATTGCTACGTGGGTTCATATCAGTTGGTATCAGAGCTAGGCTCCAAAAATCAAGGTTATATCCTATTTTTTCTTCTTTTATTTGAGTTTTTATTTTTTTATTCTCCATCTTCTTCGCGTTCTTCATTTTTTTGTACCCAATCAATAAAATAAAATCCAAAACTTGTTTGTGTGCTAATCTAACAACCAAATAAGTTTATGTTCCTTTTACTGGTATCTAATTGAATTTCCGAGCTCGAAACGATTCGAAAAACTGTCAGCAGCATACAATTTCATTTTTTTTCGAGTAAAAAAAATTTCAAATCCAAAAGTGTCCAATTCGAATTCAAGAATACTTTCTTGATTTTATCCTTAGCGTTTCATTCAAAGTTCAAATTCCTACATTCTTGAATCATTCTAGATCACTTTCCTTACTCAATTCTTTGTTTGACTCCAGAAGGGTTAAATTTTGATTGAGGTTGAAATAATTCTTTAAGACACTTGCAAGAAAGTATTGAGTGGAAAAATGTAGACTGGTGAGATTAATAGGGGAAAAAACCAATGTGAATGATACACGAACGTATACACGTGAAGCAAATATTAAATTTGATTTAGAATGTTGGATATAGACGAATCTACTTCCTGCAAGAATAATAATCAAGTTAACATGTCATATGAGGTGATACGATAGTTCAAAAGTTTATTTCAGGATGCGAGAGACAGATTGGATAGGCAAGACACATTGTTTGCTAATTTACGTAGGGAATGATCTAAAGAAATTGCTAACGCAAGAAGGCAATGAAGGTGGGATCATATAGTGGATTTTGCTAGTGAATTTGAAGCGGATAGTGATATTAATGAGGATGCATTGGTGGATGCCGAATTGGAAAGAATTAGACATAGAAGAGTTAGGCATGAAATGAGGGGTAAAGAGCATGTTGGAGATGGTGTTGATAGAAGTATGGACAATATCAAAATGAAAATTTTGTCATTCAAAAGAAAGAGTCATCCAAATGCATACTTGGAGTGGGAAAAGAAAGTATAGTTGATATTTGATTGCCACAACTACTCGGAGGAAAAGAAGGTAAAGATTGTGGTACTTAAATTTACCAGTTATGCTATCATTTGGTAGGATCAAGTAATAACATCTAAGAGGAGAAACTGTGAGAGGTTTATTAATATATGGGAAGAATTGAAGGCTATCATGTGAAAAAAGGTTCGTGCCTAATCATTATTATAATGAAGCTTCATCAAAAATTACAAACCCTCTACTATAGTTCTTGGAGTGTGGAGGATTATCACAAGACAACGGAGATTGCTATGATTAGAGCGAATGTTGAGGAGGATAGGGAGGCCACCATTACCCTATTTTTGAAAGGTTTGAATAGGGAGATAGCTAATGTAGTAGAGTTGCAACATTATGTGGAGTTAGATAACATGCTACATGTAGCTATGAATGTGGAAAGGCGATCAAAGAGGAAGGGGACGGCTAGATATGCATTGGGTTCTTCAGCTTCTAAATTTTTTTAAAAATCGAAGTGAGATAACAATAAAGGTGATACGGCTATCAAAAGGTAAAATTGAGCTATCAAAGGGAAGAGAAGAAGTTGCTAGCAAAGCTACACCTTAGACGAAATCCTATCCCTCTCGAAATCAGGATATCAAGTGCTTCAGATGCTTGGGATCAAGAAAGGCGATGATCTTATGTGACAATAGAGAAGTGGTGAGCAATAGTGAAGGTGAATATGATGACATGTCGGAATTGGAAGATTCTAGCAATGGTGAGAAAGTGGAGCATGTAGTGGGGGAGCTGTTAGTTACACGGCGAGCTCTTAATGCTTAATTCAAAGTGGATATCTTGGAGCAACAAAGGGAGAACATATTTCATACGAGATTCTACGTCAATAATAAGGTATGTAGTATGATTATTGATGGCGTTAGTTATACCAATGTGGCTAGCCTACACTTGTTGAAAAATTGAAATTTACTGTGCTAAAATTTCTTAGGCCTTACAAATTGTAATGGTTGAATAAATGTGGAGATGTTAAGGTGAATGGACAAGTATTGGTGAGTTTCTCAATTGGAAGGTATCATGATGAAGTGATGTGTAATGTATTCCTATGTATGCATGGCATATTTTGATAGGGAGGTCATGGCAATATGATAGGAAGGTGATTCATGACAAGTACAAAAATAGGTACAACTTTACTAAAGATGAGAAACCTATTACTCTTATACCATTGACATCACAACAACTGTGTGAATATCAAATCAAATTGAAAATTGAGGAAGAAAAAAAGATTGACAGAAAAAAAGAGTGAGATTGCTCTTTCACAATAAGAGAGCAAGAGAGAAAATAGTGAGGTGGCTAGAAGTGAGAAAAAAGTGTAGAGCCACAAGAGAGGAAAGGAAAAAAGTCTTATAAGGGGAGAGAAAAGTCGATGGTGAATTTCTTTGGAAAGAGAAGTGAGTTGAAAAGGGCAACAGTTGAGAACCAACCTATTATCTTATTGGTTTATAAGGAGTCATTCTTCAATCTTGAGGAATCTAATATACATCTCCCTAGTTTGTTTATTTCTTTGTTGTAGGAATTCCAAGACGTATTCCTGGAGGACATGTCTAGAGGGCTACCACCCATTCAAGGCATTGAACATCAAATCGATTTCGTATCTGGGGCTATCATTCCAAACAGGCCGACTTATCGAAGTAATTTCGAGGAGACTAAGGAACTTCAAAGACAAGTAAAAGAATTGATGAGCAAGGGGTATGTGAGGGAGGGTATGAGTCCATATACCGGGCACGTAGTACTTGTGCCAAACAAAGATGAAACATGGAGGATGTGTGTCAACTGCATGGCTATCAACAATATAACGATAAAGTATCGTCATCCTATTCCTAGGTTAGATGATATGTTAAATGAATTACAAGGATCATGCATATTTAGTAAACTTGATCTTAAAAGTGGTTACTATCATATTAGGATGAGGGAAAGAGATGAACGGAAAACCGCTTTTAAAACTAAATATCGGTTGTGTGAGTGGTTAGTCATGTAATTTGGCTTACTAATGCACGTAGCATCTTTATTAGATTAATGAATCATATTTTACGTGCATTCATAGATAAATTCGTAGTAGTTTACTTTGATGACATCTTGGTATATAGTAAGGATCTAAATGAACATATAGGGCATTTAATATGTGTGCTTGTGGTCTTAAGATAAGAATATTTTTATGCTAACTTTAAAAAGTGCACATTTTGCATAGAAAAAAGTAATTTTTCTCTGTTATGTCGTTCGTACAAAAGGTATTGAAGTGGATGAGGAGAAAATTAAAGCCATCAAAGAGTGGCCTATACTTAAAAGCATAACTAAGGTAAGAAGCTTTCATGGATTAGCTAATTTTTATAGACGTTTTGTTAAAGACTTTAGTACACTTGCCACACCACTCACAGAGATTGTAAAGAAAAGTGTAGAATTTCAATGAGGCATCAACTGTCTCAATGCAAGAACGAATGCTAATAGCTTACTTTAGTGAAAGTCTAAGAGGAACAGTTCTCAACTATCCTACATATTATAAGGAGTTGTATGCACTTATTCGAGCTTTAAAGACATGACAGCACTACCTATGGCCAAAGGAGTTCGTGATTCACACCGACCGTGAGTCCTTGAAGCATTTAAGGGATCAAGGTAAGCTAAACAAGAGACATGAAAGGTTGATGAAATTCATTGAGACATTTCCATATGATATCAAGTACAAACGTAACGAAAATGTGGTAGTAGATGCTTTATTAAGGAGGTGCATTTTTCTAACTTATTTATGTGTCAAATTGTTAGATTTTGAATATGTTAAGGACGTGTATGCTAATGATCCAGATTTTTCTGATATATACGAATTATGTGATAAGGGTGCTATGGATAGATTCTTTAGGCATGATGGGTATTTATTTCAANTTTTCTAATATATATGAATCATGTAATAAAAGTGCCATTGATAGATTCTTCGGGCATGATAGGTGTCTATTTCAGGAAAATAAGTTATGTGTTCCTAAATGTTCGATGAGAAAATTATTAGTACGTGAAGCACATAATGGAGGTCTCATTGGTCATTTTAGGGTTAAGAAGACCTTAGAAATGCTAGGTGAATATTTTTACTGGCTTGAGATAAAAGTTGATGTTGATCGGGTTTGTAGTAGATGCACCACTTGTAAAAATGTTAAATCTAAGATTTCACCTCAGGGTTTATATACGACATTACATATTCCTAGTGAACAGGCTTTTGTGTTGGGTTTACTTAGGACTAAGAAAGGAAGTGATTCTATATTTGTGGTGTAGATTTATGTAGTAAGATGGCACATTTTAGTCCATGTCATAAAACTGACGATGTCACCAATATTGCGGACTTATTCTTTAAGGAAGTAGTACGCTTACATGGGATTCCTAGAAGTAATGGATCAGATAGGGATATTAAATTCCTTAGTCACTTTTGGAGGATTTTGTGGGAAAAGTTAGAAAGCAAGCTATTGTTTTCTACTACTTGTCACCCACATACGGATGGGCAAACTGAGGTATTTAATAAGACTATGATACAATTGTCATGAACTATAGTTAATAAAAATTTGAAGAGTTGGGATGAGCGTTTACCAATCATAAAATTTTCCTATAATAGGGCCAAGCATTCTAGTACTTCTTACTCATCTTTTGAAGTTGTATATGGTTTTAATCCACTAACACATTTGGATTTAATTCATTTACTTGTGAATGAAATGGGTAGTTTAGATGGAAAGAAAAAGGCCGATTTGGTGAAATCACACCACGAAAAGGTAAGGTTGCAAATTGAAAAGAAAATGAGAACTATACTTCTCGAGCAAAAAGGGATGAAAGCACATTACATTTGAATCGAGAGATTAGGTTTGGGTACACTTGATGAAAGAGTACTTTCCAGATTAAAAGAAGTCAAAGTTACAATCAAGTGACGATGGACCATTCCAAGTCCTTGAAAAGATCAATGATAATGCCTACAAATTATATCTTCTAGGTAAGTATAATATTTCAACTACTCTTAATGTCTATTATCTTTCTCTCTTTGATGCAGATTCAGATTCGAGTTCAATCCTTTCAAAGAGGGAGGGGATGATGTGATCTAGAATACGAGGACAAGTTCGAGTAAGGATCCATTGATCGTTGAGGAAGGGCCTATGACTAGGCCGCGAGCGAATAGGGTCAAAGAAGCAATGACTACTTGCTCAAGCTACAGTGGACGAAATATCGATCACAACAAGTAAATAAACAAGTTTCACCCTGGGCTTGGAAGCAGAAACGTGATGGATCAATTTGGTCCAAGCAGCGGACGAGAAAGCTGAAGAGAGAACTATGCGACCGTATAGTTACCTTAGGCATGCGACCACATACCTCTATACCGAGACTCAAATGAGGTTTTTTTGGAACTATGCAATCGCATATTCCAACACTATGCTGTTACATAGTACACGTTCGGCAGTGAATTTTTCAATTTTTGGAAAGAATCTTATTTTATTTAAAACTGTTGTTTTATGGTAATTCTTATTATTTTGAATATTAATTCTGCTTTTAAATATGTTTTATGAGTTCCTTATAAATAAGACTCATTTTATTCATTGTAAAAACACACAATTTATTGAGAGATTAATTGAAAGGCATATTTCTTTATTCTTGCTCTTCATCGAACTAATTCTGAACTTATCAAGAATTATGTTCTTGTGGCATTCATCAAATTAAGTAAGGCTCATAAGTTTGTGGTCAAGGGGTCAATATATTGTCGACGATTGTGTTGGTTCTTTGATTCAATAATTTATTGGGTCGAGTTTTCAAACGTTGATTCTTGACTTTCTTGGGTTGAATCAATCTTGTGTGGGTTTCGTAGCTTTAACTGCTACGTGGGTTCGCATCACACTTTTACCTCAATCTTTCTTAACTAGAGTAATGCCTTTGTTGGGCAAATAATGTGAATTAGACTTCTCATGAATTATCCCTATTTATGTTCTATTTTTTAGCCAAAAATACTCCACAATTGTTTTCATGCACGACATCAACATCTACCTAAGTATCATCTCACATTGATTTAACCATCCACAAACCGTCCTTTCAAAGGGTCTTGAATCTGTTCATATGATTCAAGTTTCAAACATCCTACATTCAAACTTTTTCAACATATTCTGTTCAATTAAACTCTTCAAAGACATAATGTGATTAGAAATGTCTATTATGCTCAAAAGATATCATATCTGATCATTTGATTTCCCGCAAGTGTACGAGATCGTGACCAAGTAATATAATAATGAATAGAGTGTCGAACCCACGAAAATTATATATTTGACCGAGTTAAAATTAATTACAACTTTAAACAAATAACAAACAAATTTTGTTATTTTTCTATACTAATACCTAAATTATCAATTAAACTAATGAAAGTAAGTAAATATATTTTTTAAATATGTGAGATGCATTGTTAAGATGTTGAATCCCCCTTGTTATTCCATTTTTAGTGTAACAATTAAAGAGACAATTTAAAATTATTCATGTTCGTTAATACTCCTAATTTAATTGAAAGCCTCTATCGATGGCGATCAAATCTATTCCCCTCATATGACTCTTCTATCTCTCGATAAAAGACGCAAACATGATAAATGCATTAACAAGTACTAGAAACCATATAAAGTATAAAGGTATATTTCTATCCTCTATCGAACCTTATAAAGTTTATTATATTATGCTTAAATCCTATTGTCTCTCTTGATAACAGTAAAATCCCTAACAATTCAATTAGTGATCGAGCAATTGAAAAGAATGATAAAAACGATAATAAACATCCAAAAATTAAATCAAATTAAAGTCAAAATTATTAATTAAAAACTAAAAATATCATAACAAGGGTTCATTTCATCCTAACAATATATAAAATTATCCCAACTTATCGAAATTACAAGAAATCATATTTAAGTACAAATATATATCCCGAATTTTTGATAAATTGAGAAGATGAAGATGAATTTTGAAATTTTAAATCTCTTCAATGGTTTCTTAATGAATCTTTACTTGCACCTTCTCCTCGTTACCCAAAAATCAAGTTCGAATCCTCACTTGATTGAATTCTTGCAAATCTCCTTCAATTCTCTTACAAAAATTATGAATTTTCCTCATTTGAGGATAATAATTAATGAATATTGGAGTGTGAGATATATGCAAGAGTTTCCCCATATGTATTCTACTGTTAAGTGTTTGTAAGAGTCGAAAATTGGTTGAAAATCACGTTCAAATTGACTTCTAAAAGAGTTCCAATCGAATAATAAAAGTTGTCTTTGCGCGCAGATTTTCTGTCTCTGCACAGTAATCAGTAATTTGGCCATAATATTTTCTCTTGATATTCGATTGAGACAATTCAAAGTGCATCGGAAAGATAATTCAAAGAGATACAATTTCGATAGAAATAGAAATTTTCTAGTTCTAACGTTTACTATGCCAAACATGGATATCTATTTTCGATTAAAAATCTGGAATATAACTTATGCAATTGAAAATTGATTTGATAATATTTTGATCATATTTCATTCCTTTTTGAGTCTAGTTCCATCCTATTTGTCTTCTAGCAATCTTCAAAATATCATCTTGTGGTCCGAATCAATTATTGAATTTACAATTTGATCTTCAAATTTTGGATTTTGCCATTTTCACCATTTTTCGCTTCTTTCTTTCGATTCCTTGTTCAATCATTGAATTTTACCTACATGACATAAAATACAACAGTTTAGGATATAATTTGTCAGAAGAACTATCAAATATCGCTAGTTTAGATACTGAATAAGTGTATAAAATATACTTATCAAATACCCCCAAATTTAATTATTTGTTTGTCTTTAAACAAAATTATAACCTAACTAACAACAACACACAAGCATGCAAAAATATTTAGCTAGATAATCTAGCTTTTTATCTTAGTATTTGAAATTACATTACTAAATCTACAAATTGTTTCAAAGTCACAATTTCAAACCAATATCCACTATTCCAATGCAAAACTGACGTGTGTATGTGAAAAATTAAATAGACAATCATGAATTTACAAGTTGCTTCAATTCTCGACCCTTTGTGGTCAAATATATTATTTCACCTCTTGTATAATTCACACACCCCCAAATTTGTTTTTTTCACTCTTTTCCCAGTGTGTAATCTAAAGTTGAATTTCTTATTACTATCATCACCCCTCTCTAGTTCAGGTAGACTATACAAATTGTAAGTTAACACATCTATAAACAAGGATTCTCCAATGATTTTATTGCTTCGACATCTAAGACACAATTTAGGCTAATTATCATTTATCAAACGTCAAATTCCCTCAAATAAGTGTTTGGAGCTTAACCAAAATATTTAGTGTTTTTTTTGTGCACTTGCTTTTTCTAATTTTCAAAAGTATTTTTCTTTTTGCATTCTCCCCCTTAATCTTTTTAAATGACCTATGTAGCAAGCTTTATGCCTATAACTCAGAAAATCAGATGACTATAGGGCATCAGGTTTTAAATATCCTTACAGGCATAATTGTCCCTAAAATTATATACTGCAAGTGCACGGATCGCGTTCAAGTAATAAAGTAGACTTTTTAAGTCCGGGTTGTCGATCCCTCGAGAAATGTTTTCTTTCGATTACGTAACTTTAATCAATTTAATTTTAACAATAAAAACAAACACACAATAAAATTTGATGTTGGAATATAAGGAAATTTAACTAACATCTACAAAATAAGAAAACATAAACACTTGAAAATTTTGGAGGAAATACGTGGTTGGGATTCATGGTTTTGTTTAACCGTCACCTGATTAAGTTTTCCACAAGCCAATTTACAAATTACTCATTTATGATGTTAGACCTGATTTTTCAATTTTAGTTAATGACCTCTCTCAAACGAAATTAACCCTAATAAATTGGTTTAAGATACTATATTTCTATGTTGATTAAAACCAAACAATCGCATTAAATCTTGGTGAAAATATCTCAATGGATCACCTAGGGTAAGGAGTATATCTCTATCCCTTAAACAAACATGGAGTATTTACTACTTGGTCTAAAATGTAAAATCTTCTCTCGAATGATATACAAANTTTTAACATTAAAAGGCAAAAATTGAAATTAATCCAAGCTAGGTTAAGTTTCCACCATAAATTCCAACAATAAAATTTAGCACATGTTATATAAAGGATAACAAATGAGAATATTTATCCAATACAATATAAATGATAGTAAATAATAAAGAAAATACAAGATTAAAGATTAAACCCTTTTTGGACGGATTTACTTGAATCTTGATTTCCCCAATTCTTCTCCACTTTTCTTTGATTTATTCTCCTTGTTGTGATCTTGATCTTGTCCTCAGAGTACCAAGAAAAAGAAAAGAAAAAGAACGAGAAAAAGAAAGAAATAAAATGAGAAAGAAAAGAGAAATCCAAGAAAAAATAGCCAGAAGTTTTTCTTTAATAACCCTATTCAGAAATTGCAGCTTTGGTCCCCAGAGTTTCAGACAAATGGCAAAAAGGTCCCCAAATTTTTAAAAGTGGCGCCCAAGCACCAAGTTTCTGTCCAAAATCATAAATTGGTTTTATTTACAGCCAAGTCCCTTAGATACATGTTAGGTCCCTTAACTTTGATTTTGTACAATTTGGTCATCAAATTCACAATTTTGTACACTTTTAGTCAATTTTTCCTCTTTTTGTCTTGTTGTCTTTCCTTTGAGTGATTTTTACCTACAAAAGCAATAATTACATAATTGTGAGTGAAAATTCATTCATTTTTTTTATCAATAAAAAGTATATTTATGTATTAAATAAGTGTGCAACAATACACTTATCAAATACCCCCAAACTTAAGTTCTTGCTTGTCCCAAGTAAGATTATCTACTAACACAGTCAAGTAATACATGATAAAGATTAAAAATATTAGATAGCTTGCCATAATAATCAACGAGTGTAAAATTGCATAATCAATTCACAAATATGCTCCAAATAA
>CAIGRN010107450.1:0-18118 GCA_903798345.1 Fraxinus anomala | reverse complement strand
TTTTTTTTTTTTTTTTTTATCATCTGCTTTTCTTGCTCTAATGCTAAAAAGTCAACATTTTTATGTTAGGTACAGAATTGCAATATTCGACTAAAATGAACGTCACGTTTTAAAAAAAGGAATGGTATTGATTGGGTTAAACTTTAAAGTGAATTTTACAAATTTGAACACTTAATTAGTTGAAATATCTTTGTGATTTAGTCTAGTATTACGATAAGATTTCATTAAAAGTAACGACCTTCGATGTTGCACAATTTTTGAGGGTAAATTAAATTTATGAAAATATGTGNATGTTAGGTACAGAATTGCAATATTCGACTAAAATGAACGTCACGTTTTAAAAAAAGGAATGGTATTGATTGGGTTAAACTTTAAAGTGAATTTTACAAATTTGAACACTTAATTAGTTGAAATATCTTTGTGATTTAGTCTAGTATTACGATAAGATTTCATTAAAAGTAACGACCTTCGATGTTGCACAATTTTTGAGGGTAAATTAAATTTATGAAAATATGTGTTTTTAGTTACAGAAACGAAACATGTGATTTGAAGATTTCGATGGTAAAATTATTTGAAATAAAATTCCTAAATTTTGCTACAGCCTCATTTGTCATTTAATCCAGAAGTTGGGTCGACTCTAATAGAGAACTAAGTAATTTGTCAAGAAAGAATTTAAGATATAAATTACATAAATTTAGTAGTGTAACTTGGTAATTATTCAGCCTATAATGTGCTCACTAACATCTTGCTAGCTTCAAAATTGGCCTAATTTATTAAAATAGAAATCCATATTTTGATTTTTCTTTCCATTGAATTTCAGCGTTTTATGCTTTGATCTTATCATTGTTGCTGTTGTTGCTACCGTTGTTATTGTTATTGTTGTTGTTTTTACTATTATTAATTTCCTTCTTGTGAAAGAAATAATAATTCAAAAACCGTAGGGTTGGCATAACGATAAAGGGGTTTATGCCAAATATTAATATCCTTGAAACAATGACCACAATTGGATGATTATTTACGAACACTAACTAGTTATCCAAGTCGTTTACCTCTTACATCAACTGAAACTATTGACGTAATTTGATAGACATGTACGTCGTAATTTCATACATATAGATTCACCACCTGATTTGGTTCCTCTCAGATGATGTAAAAGAAGATCAAGTTTTCTAATGCAAATGTGTGTGCTCATCAAGCCTAAGTGCAACTTTAGTGGTTCTATATTTTGATGGATTTAGTTCCACAACAATCTTTTACCAAAACATGAAAAATAAAAAATAAAAATTGTACATGAAATGGTAAGAAATTATATTATCATAACCATGCATTCCTCTTCCATGAATAAACAAATTTACCTCACTCTGAATGTCAATGTCACCATAACTTTCTTAAAATTGCAAAGCTTCCTCGAAGGAGATCCAGACCACATTACAAAAGATACATAACATACAAACTTGTACTAATAGGAATTGCCTAGAAATGCTCTAAATTAACTTCTTCTTCTTCTACTACTTTTTTTAAAAAAAAAAAAAAAGTGATATCAAAGAAGGTAGCCCAGAATTACATGGTGTCACGCAGTGAGAATGGTAATCTCCCCATTCGGCACGGCAAGCACGCTGACAACTAGTCATGAGGCATATTTTACCAAAGAGTGCACTAATGATGTGATCATATGCGGATATTATCCCTAACATCCTACTCATAGCGTGTGTGTGCGCCAGTTGTTCGAGCTTACCGGCCTTAGAATGAGGGGAGAGCGGCCTTGAGTATTATATTATCATAACCATGCATTCTTCTTCCATGAATAAACAAATTTACCTCTCTGAATGTCAATGTCACCATAATTTTCTTAAAATTGCAGAGTCCTCGAAGGAGATCCAGATCACATTACAAAAGATACATAACATACAAAATTGTACTAATAGGAATTGCATAGAAATGCTCTAATTAACTTCTTCTTCTTCTTCTACTACTATCTTTTTTTTAAAAAAAAAGTTATATCAAAGAAGGTAGCCCAAAATGACATGGGGTTGAGCTGATGTCGTCTGTATTAAGGCTTGGAGTTCCATCTGTATTAAGGTTCGGAGTAGTTCAAGCAAGTGTGTCTATATTTTTATCTTTATTCGATGTGAAATTATATCCCTTAACATGCCCCTACAAGATGGTGACTCGTTTGTGCATATCAATCCTGAAATCTGCGTGCTCTTTTTTTGAGTCTTAATCAGATCGAATCATTTGTTTGAACTTAATGAGCTCTGATACCATATTAATACATGTGATTGTATATTAAAAGATCAACTTTATTAAGAGGAGTAGTCTAAACAACTTATAAGTTGGTCTATGTTTTTGTTTTTATTCGATGTGGAGTTTTATCTCTTAACGATACATGTTCTGATCGTACTTCAATATCTCTAACAATTTTTGGCAACTCTGAAAGGCATTTAGCCCTTGTTTGAGCTTCATTTTTTTCCTTCAAAATATATTTTTGAACAGTGATTTAACTCAATTAAAATCACAAATTTTTCAATAAAATAATATTATACGCAAACTCAAAATGTTTCTTTGTTTTTTTTTTGCCACATATTCTCTATAATAACAATATTGCAAAATACAATTTTTGCAAAAAATGGGGCTTAAAGGAATCCTAATTTTTTACCGTATATTCTCCATCATAACACTATTACAAAATGCATTTTTTGCATGGGGCTCAAACAAGCCCTTAGTTTGACAACTAGTACTGTTCATAACATGGAAATCAATGAAATGGCAAAATTAGTCACATTTATAAGCTGCAAAGCCAAAATTTTGCAAGTTTGATATCTAAAAATATCCACTTTTCTGTTAATTTATTGTACAGAATCACAAGTAAAAACATAACCAAAATCTCTTTTTTACTTCTCTTAGACCTTCTAGACTAACCCAAAATCACGTCATGTGTCTCAAATGATAAGTTGAACATTTGAACATTCTTCCCCATCTTCTCTTATTTCTTAGCCGTCATCACATTGAGTTTTGTTATTATTCCTCTCATTACACTATCTGCAGGTGTGTTAAGCACTTGATTGTTAAAATAATTAGATATTGCAAGTCAACATTGATTGACTTGAGCACTTAATCAAACATTTCAAACTTGTTACTCCTCGCATCCGAGGCTCAAAGAGCAACTGCCACATGACAAGCCACGTAGGTAGAAAGTCAAATAAAGACTCACGAGGTCAAAATACGAAAAAAGTCAATCAAAACCGAAGTCATTGCTCTACAGCCGAAATACTTGTTGAAGCATACCTTAAATCGAAGTCCTCACCCTAAAGTCGAAGTACTTGCTGACACACTGTCTAAAGAAGTAAAGAAAGGAGTTGAATCTTTCCACTTACAGAACCACCTTAAAAAATCTTTCTGAGGCCCTCAGCTTTTCCGAAGCTCGGGAAGCCGACGTTGTTCCTCATAAAAGATTTGAAGATCTCTCTGAAGTGATTGATGTAACGCTTGTAATAAAGTTGTCAGCGTGTCAGCCTATTGTATAGTGTGACTGACCCCTTAATCAATGCATTAATTAAATGAATAAACAGTGATGTGATGTCCCAATTAGAGAAATGAGACCATGTGGTTCTGATCCAACGGACATCACGTCGACCAATATAGTATAAATAGGATCTTCTTGTAACTCAAAAGGGGGTTGAAAAATTGATTGGAGAATTGACAATTATATATTTGAGATACACACTTAAACTCTTGAAGGAAAGATATTAACATTTCATCAATCCTTCCACATATTCTTATTTTATTGCTACATAGATTAATTAGGTTTCTATCCGGTGATCATTGTTAATGCGATTGCCTTTGCTTCATCCGCCGGAGCTTGAACATTTTTGTCTCTCGTCACAAAGTGTCTCCCGCGTTCATTTCCTCTTTGCTACTGTTGTTATTCCGGTAGGAACGCGTCGGAACAGTACTTGATTTGGCGTAAGTGGGCTCGGCATTTGTTGGCTCATTTTTAGGGGTCAACGGATTGGAGCCGTCTGTGGGAAGTCGTACATTCAACCACGAACGCGTGTGGAGAGAAAGCCAGGGTGCATCTGAAAGTTCGGATTGAAGCAAGTCCTTACCCTGAAAAAAAATAAGTATCCTTAAAAGAGCGGAAATGAACTTAGAACCCTTAAATAAGGGAAAGATTTCATACTAAGGTGTTTGAGGAAATGAGTTCAATTGACAAAAATGCCCCAAGAAGGACGAGGGAATACCCTGAAGAAGTGGAACCTTCGCGAGCTGTCCCAACTACTCACCCATGACCTCCAGCACGCAAGCGATGAGGATCCAGAGGTGGGGGCAGGGTCGCTGCTCGACTTACAAGGGAGATGGCCACCATGGCTGCCAACATGAGGAACATAACTCAGCAGAACTTAACCATGCAAGAAATGTTGATGAACATGCAAGGGCAAGGAAGGTATCAGGCTCCTCTATATATGGCCCCGGAGAACTTCTTTCCCGAAACACAAGGATACTATCGGGAGGAGGAAGTCCAGAGTCAAGTGGCTGGACATCAGTATGTTGGAATGGAGGCTCAAGAAAGAGAAGTCGAGATAGACACATCGGCTAACTACTCCTCGGAAAGGCCATACGAAGCTCCACCCTTCCAAGTTATGAAACTGAAAATCGACCCTAGAGGTCCAGAAGTGTTTTTGACATGATAAGCCCAGGAACGCCTAGAAATAGGTCGGGTCGTTCACCCCAAGCGCCTAGAAATAAGCAGCAGGTGCCTCACCAACATGAGGACTAGCCAATGTACCAAGAAGAGCCTCCGGTCCGACCCCTAGAAATAGGCAGGAAATGAGAAATCAGGCTAGGAACGAAGCAGGAACTTCTCAACCACCGCCCAAAATCCACCAAGGGGAGGATAAGGATTCAGATGGGCCCCAAAGGTCCTGCGACCTCGATGATGACGATAAACATTCTCCCTTCTCAGAGGCTATAAGGAATGCCCCCATGATGAATCACTTTACACTCCCTAAAATTCTGAAGTATGATGGGAGAGGTGATCCCGCAAAACACATGAACAACTACAAAACTCACATGAATTTGAAAGGGGCCACCCCAGCAATGACGTGCAGGGCTTTCCACTTAACATCAAGTGGAGGCTCTGAAGTATGGTACACGAGGTTGCCAGAAGGAAGTATCCGAAGTTGGCCAGACATGAAGAAGACGTTCCTAAAACACTTTGCGACTAGTAAAGAAAGAGAGAGACCTATCCAACGACTCCAGGACATGCGGCAGCAACGAGGTGAGGCACTGAAAAGTTTCTTGTCCCGCTTCACGGATGAAATGACCTACTGCGTGCAAGTCATGGACAAAGAAGTACTAACTACCTTGAGAGGAGGATTGGACATGAACTCCCTCTTTCGGAGAGACGTGCAGAACAAATATCCTACTACCTACGCCGCCCTATTGGAGATGATAAGGCGTGAAATCTTCAATGAAGAATTGAAGGATCATAGAAATAGGGCGAGTCAGGGCCTCCCACCTCCCCAAATGTAAATAGGAAAAGACCCAACTTCTCATCTAATAGACCATCAAGCCCCACTGAACTATGGACAGGAACTTGCTGCAGCAACACTCAATGCAGTACCGACCTTATCTTATGAAGAAGTAAATTCTGATGTCGAAATGCACCAACGTCAACCTTACCCAAGGTACCCACAAATGAGGCAAGGTAAAGGTCGAGGTGCTAAACCTAGAAATAAGGACGAAGCACACAATTACTGCTCCTATCATCAATCCCATGGACATCGTACGGAGAACTACTGGGACATCACAAGAAATTCCCAGAACCAAAATCAGGCAAGGGGGAGGCGTCCCCCAAGGAATGTCCCATATAGGCCGAACCAGCATCCTAGAAACAATGAACAGCATCGGCCTAACAGGAATGACCCTACAAAAGGAAGGGAAAACGACATTGAAAGGGCTAGGAAGGTTGAGAGGCAAAGGCAAAGCCCCCCCCTCCCCCCACCTAACAGTGAATAAGAGCCTGTCAGGGAAATCGATACAATCATTGGAGGCCCACATGTGGATGGGGGTCAAGGAATTCTCAAAAGAAATATGCTAGGGAGGGAAGTGACCCAGCTATGACGAGCTATATAGTGAATCAGTCTCCAGTTGGAAGAACTCATCAATTCACTTTTACACAGGAGGATACGGTGTGAGTGCATTATCCACACTGTGATGCCCTAGTGGTAAGGGTTGTCGTTGTACGCAATGGCCTGAAAAGGATGTTGGTAGTAATGGAAGTTCGGTTAACATCATATTTGGAACAACTTTTGATAAAATAAAGATTGATCATGAGCTGACCCCAATGAATTCCCCATTGTATGGGTTACGGGAGATATCATCATCCCGAGAGGCATAATCACCTTAGCAATAGAGATGGGAACAGAACCTCTGATTACTCGCCATTTCATGGAATTCCTTGTAGTTGACAATCGATCTGCTTACCATGGGGTACTTGGAAGACCCGCCTTAAAGGAGTTATGCTCAATAACCTCAATTCATCACTTGTACATGAAATTTCCAACTATGAATAGCGTTGCCACGGTCCGAGGTGACCAACGAGGAGCTAGAGAATGCTACTCCAACTCCTTAAGGAAAGTAGTACCAAGGACCACCAACATCATCTTTGCTGACGTCGACATGGACGACCTCCCTGAACAAATGATTACCCTTGCACAAGGGAAAGATGTCATCATAGTCGAGGCTCCTGAAGAAGGAGGAATTTTTGGCACCATATAAACCTCTGAAGAAGGGATATCTGCTAAAGAAGCAACTTGCTTGGAAGAACTGGACCTTCGCATTATTGACTGTGACCCTCAATCAGCCCCAGTGGAAGAGCTTGAGACCTTCCCAGCTGACCCCACGGATCCATCAAAATGCCTGCAGATGGGAGGTAATTTACTGCCTGAAATGAAGGAGGAGTTGAAAAACTTATTGCTCAAGAACCTTGATGTTTTCGCCTGGAAACATAGTGACATGGTAGGCGTCAATCCTAAGGACAGTTGCCACCTCTTAAACATTGATCTGCAGGCTACAACTTACAGGCAAAAGAGAAAAGCCCTCAACCCAGAAAGGTACGAGGCCCTTAAAGATGAGGTTAAGAAATTGATCGACAATGGCTTCATAAGAGAATCTGTATACTCGAAGTGGGTCTCCAACCTAGTGTTGGTAAAGAAGCACGATGGGAAGTGAAAGGTGTACATAGATTTCTCCAATTTGAACCAAGCATGTCCCAAGGACAGCTTTCCACTTTTCAGATACAACCAAATTCACATGTTTCCACCAGATGAAGAGCATACTTTCTTCATTACAGATAAATGGCTCTATTGTTAAAAGGTCATGCCTTTTGGATTGAAAAACGCCGGGGCAATGTACCAAAGGTTGGTTAACAAGATGTTTGCTGACCTCATTGGCAATATCATAGAGGTCTATGTGGATGATATGTTAGTAAAAAGTTTAAAGGCAGAGGACCACGTCACCTACCTCAGTGAGATGTTCCAGATTTGACGAAGGTACTGAATGAAACTCAATCCCTTGAACTGTGCATTTGGGGTATCAGCAGGCAAATTCCTTGGTACATTGTTAACCAAAAAGGCATCGAAGCGAACCCTGAAAAGGTAAAAGCGTTGATTGAAATGAGGTCTCCCTAGAAGCCAAAATAGGTGCAGAGCCTCACGGGGTGAGTCGTGGCCCTAAATCGCTTTATCTCTAAGGTAACAGACAAATGCCTACCCTTCTTCAAAAATCTCAAAGGAGAAAACAAGTTTCAATGGACAGAGGAATGCGAGGTGGCCCAACAAGAGCTGAAGAGGCACTTAGGTCAAGCACACCTCTTTTCCAAACCAAAGGACCATGAAGTGCTGTACTTATACTTAGCAATGACTTCCGAAGCCCTAAGTTCGATTTTGGAAAGGGAAGAAAATAACCATCAACTGTCAGTATACTATATAAGCAAAGCACTTTTAGTAGCAGGAGCTTAATATCCTGACATGGAGAGGTTGGCCCTCTACTTAGTAACTGCTTCGAGGAGGTTAAGATCCTATTTTCAGGCACACAGCATCCATGTGCTGACCAATTACCCCCTCAAACAAGTACTTCAGAAGCCAAATCCCTCAGAGAGGTTATTTAAATGGGTTGTGGAGCTTAACGAATTTGACATCACTTACAAGCCAAGGTTAGACATTAAAGGACAATCCTTAGCTCATAATCAGCAGTGATTCCTAGCTTGTCATTAACCAAGTACACGATAACTTTTCCACCAGGGACAAGTCTATGGTAGCCTACTTAAAACTGGTAATGAGCTTCATCTGTCATTTGAAAGGTTCGAACTAATGCAAATTCCACGATCCCACAATGCTCATGCTGACGCACTAGCGAAGTTGGCAAGTAGCAAAGACTCTGAGCTACTCACTGTAGTTCCAATTCAGCACCTCATCAGACCCTCTACGGAGGTCAGTGAGACGGTAATGTGGGTGGAAGACATCCCTTTTTAGATGAAGCCCATTATATCCTACCTAAAGGATCAAACCCTACCTTTGGGGAAAGAAGAGGCTCAGAAACTCAAAAGAAGGGCCGCCTACTTCATCTTTCAGGATGATGTGTCGTATAAACGTGGGTTTTCACCGTCCCTGCTGAGATGCATTGGAGGATAACAGGCAGATTACGTGCTTAGAGAGATCCATGAAGGAGTTTGCGACAATCATGCCGGAGGCTTGTCTTTAGCACAAAAAGTGCTCAGACAAGGATACTACTGGCCTACCTTGAAAAAGGATACGCAACAGTTTGTCAAAAAATGCGATAAGTGCCAGTGTTTTGCCACTATCCAGAGGCAGCCCTCATAAGAATTAAGTGTGGTTTCCAGCCCCGGCCACTTGCAAAGTGGGGAATCGACCTAATTGGACCTCTTCCCAACGAAAGATTAAGTCCCAGATTCGCAATTGTTGCGATTGATTATTTCACAAAGTGGGTAGAAGCCGAACCGCTTGCAAAAATAACTGAAGTCAATACTTCCAAATTCCTTTGGAAAAACATCATCTGCAGGTTCAGGATCCTCTATTCGGTTATAACCGATAATGGTAGACAATTCAATAACAAGAAGGTCAGGAAGATGTGTGAGGAGTTGGGTATCAAGAAACATTTCTCCTCCCCACATCATCCCCAGGTTAATGGACAGGTTGAGGCTGTAAACAGAATAATCAAGTACACCCTAAAAAGGAAGCTTGATGCCTCAAAAGGGGCATGGATAGATGAGTTACCCCAAGTGCTTTGGGCAATCAGAACTACAAGTCGAATTACAACAAGAGAGACCCCTTTCTCTATGACATATGGCTCTGAGGCTATGAGCCTTGTCGAAGTTGGCCTTCCATCTCCCAGGCGAATACACTTCAATGAAATAACCAATGATGAGATGATAAAGTGTGGATTAGACCTCCTCGAAAAGAGGAGTGATGATTCTCAAGTCAAAATGGCCATGTACCAAAGGAAAATGACCAAGTACTATAACTCAAAAGTGAAGAAGAAGTCATTTAGGCTGAATGAATTAGTACTTCGAAGGTGTTCCCGCCTTCAAAGGAACACGGATCAGGGACCCTTGGTCCCAACTGGGAGGGTCCATACCAAATATATAAAGAGGTTCGACCTGGAACTTATAAAATCAAAGATATGGATAGAAAGGCATAGCTTCATCCTTGGAACGTAGAACACATGCGCAAGTACTATCAATGATGTAAGACATCTTGTATAAGCAGCCTTGAATTCAATCAAATGCAATCTTTGTTATTGTTTTAAGTTATGAATCAATACTATCTTCGGAAGGCTAAGAGCCTCAAAGTTCTTCACGAAGGCTAAGAGCCTCAAAGTTATTTCACGAAGGCTAAAAACCTCAAAATTATTTCACGAAAGCTAAGAGTCTCGAAGTTATTTCACGAAAGCTAAGAGCCTCGAAGTTATTTCACTAAGACTAAGGAGCCTTGAAGGCAAAGAGCCTCTGAAGCATCGGTCGTATGATAAAACTGACCCGTTAAAGCTCAAACAAGCTCTAAGAGAGCATGAAATTAAAAGAGTATGTTGATTGAAGCTCTAGAAGAACCTGAAGCTCTAAGAAAGCGTTGAATTAAACAGTTATGTTGCAAACAAACAAGCTTGAAATCACGTCCGAGGTTAAAGGTGCACGACCTTACATACTGAATGCTAGAATTATGATCTGAGGCGGACCTGAAAGGGTTTGACACAACTAAAGTGACGGAGAGTTAAGATCCAACCTACTAACACTTGTGAAGTATTTGCAAAACTCAAATTGGTTTGTCAACGTGGTTTTACTCTTAGACCTGACCCCGAAAATTGGAGAAGGTCTGGCCCCATTGCTTATTTGCTGGAAATTTATTAAGGTCAGAAGTTATTGTGAATTGAACTTGTGAAGTATCGTACGTTGGATGTTAGCAACTTATTGAGGTCAGAAGTTATTAAGGTACATCAAGGTCAGATTGATGTCAGCAATTATATCGGGATAATATAACAAAATTGAAAGAATTGCAGAAGTCAAATAGGGAAGAACTAAACTTCATTAAAACAGACTTTCATTAATAAAAAGACTTACAATTGGTGGGCCGAAGCCATTACACTTGCCAAAAGAAATGGGATTCTATGGGAGTGGGGGCTGAGAAGCCACGAAAGGTACAATGGCATCAGGGGCCACTGCTTCAGCAGCTTATTCGTCCAGTTCAATTACCTGAGCTCCATCAGCCGAAGTTTGAGGGTGAGACTCCCCAGCGTCTTCCTCAAGAAACTTTGTTCTTAGCTCGGCGCTGTTGACGTCTCTGGTATGCTTCCAGCTATTCAATGACTTCGGTATAGGCATACCTTCTCCAATATGCCCCGAAGCGCTGATAAGCCTCGGTTAAATGGAAGTTAGCCATGAAAGACTTCTTAGCATCGCTGCTGGCGTTCTCGGCATCACTTCGAACCTTCTCCACCTCCTCGATAAGAACAGCCACTTGGGAAGTCAATTTCCCCACTCATCCCTTCGAGGCAGAATTTTCCTTGTTTACCTTCTCAAGGGCCTCGACCGCAAGACCCTGATGAGCGTCGGATATCTCAACTCACTTCTTCAGTGAGGCTACTTCACTCTGAGACAAGTGAACCTCCTTCTTCAGATTCTCAATTTCTTCTAAGGCTAAAGCGAACTTCACATACTTATCTTTCTCTTTCTTGGCCGACTCATCGGCCTTGGTTTTCGATTTCTTAGCAGACTCCTCTGCCTGAGTGGCTTTGTTCACAAAATCCCTATTTTTTCGTTGAAGGGTTTTAAAAAGGGCCTCTACCTCTACGGCCAGCCCAAGTGACATGACTGCCTGAGCCACCATAGTAGCAACGACGTCCACGGTGTCACTTGTCTCCTCAAAATTTTGCCACTTTTCCGTCCAGAATCGGTGGAACATCACCGCGGCTATTTGAACCTCTGGAGACAGAAGTGCAAGAGCTTTCGATTCAAACTCAATGGACCTCTTGGCCATGGTCGATTTGCCTTGAGGGCGATTAGATGTTGTGGAGTCATTCGAAACTTTCGACCTCTTGGCAGGTTCTTGCCTCTACGACTTCGAAACAGTTGGTCGCTTCTGCCTCTCAGAGGCTGCAGCGATCGAAGCAGACAGTAATTTCTCATCGGCAGGCACATCAGAGCAAGGAAGATGAATGTCATTAGAGCTACCCACCCCGGTGGTGGACACCCTAAACTTCTTTTTGGGCTCCTCCACAACTATATTTTTTCCCTTGTCAACCAAGGGGGATGTCTTTCATCCTGAGAAGCAGCTTCCTTTCTGACCTTCTCAATTTTATCTCTCACCTGCTTTCCTCCAGCAAATGAGGGTTTCATGCCTTTACGGCCAGCTGTTGAAGTGGCAGCCAAGATTGTGGCCATGTCAAGGGTGGGAGGCCTCATTTTATCCAAATTCTCTGTAAAGAAAAGGACACAAGGTTAGGCGTAAGAGGGTAAACAAACAAATGTTAAATCCAAGAATGAAGAAGGTCGACGGTAGATCCAAGTCATACATCTTCGAGCCATTAAGCCAAGTTCTTTGTAGAACCGTTGAGGCATTACTAAACGCTCGAAGTTATGAGATGAAGAGGGTCAGCGGTAGATTTCTGACAAAGTATCCCAATCAATCTCGTCAAAGTCAAAACGTTCCACTGACCCTGCGAAATGATCACAATCAGTAAGTATGAGTTCCAATGAAGTAACACAAGTGGAATTCAGAAATGACACTCACTAGGTTCGGAGTAAGATACAGAGTCACCCTCACACTCATGCCACTTTCCCCGAACCCAGAACTAAGTCTCATTCTATCCTTTGATAGATGTAGAGAGGCCTAACACAAAAGGAGAATGTACTCCCCCACAGATACAAGGAATACCAACCCTTAAAAGACATGAAAGGACATGTCCTCACCTAGGGAAGTCTCTTTCCATAAGAAATAAGACCCCACTAATTGGGCCCATGCATTAGGGAAGAGTTGGGTAGGGTCCAGCCCGTAGAGCCTAAGGACAGCTCGGAAGAAGGGATGAAGAGGCAGGCGAAGTCCAGCTTTAAGAAGAAACTCACTGATGGCGACGCACCCCTGTCTCGGGTAGCAAGCTCATTCATCATGATACGGGGATAGGAGTTCTATGTCATATAGGATTCTATATTTTCCCTAAGGTTGGCAAGGTGGGTCGGATCTGCAATCGAAAGAACTCTAGACGCCCCCCAAGATATGCTGTCATCGTCCCCTTCGCTACCCCCCGAGGTTGAGGTGCCTCGCCCTACTCACTGACAGCCACACAACCCCTCCTGGGATAACAAGGTCGTTCATTTGGGGATGGGGTTAGGAGTTCTATGTCATAAGGGATCCTATATTCTTCCCTAAGGTTGGCAAGGTGGGTCGGGCTGACACACGATGGAATTTTGGATGCCCCCAGGTTATATCATCGTCATCTTTATTACTCCTCCCAAAAATAGAAGCACCTCGTTCGGCCTCAACATGCAGACGAGGTCGGCTGTGTTGGTAACTGAAAAATCCATTTTGCTCGCCAACTCACTAATATCTACATCTCCCCCAGCAGATTTCGACGAAGCCATCATCTAAATCTTTTATAAAGTCGAAAAGAAGAATGGAAATTAGTACTTACGAATTTCTCGAATGGAGAAAGAAGAACAACAAAATCCGCGAAGGCAATAAAGAAGAAGGAAGAAAATTGGCAAAGAAAAAAGGAAAGGAAGAACAATTGGAAGGAATTCAAGAGCAAAAATTTGAAAACTGAAGAAAACCTGAGACTTGAAAGTTTCGAAAATTAAGGAGACAAAAATTCACCAAAATGGAAAAACCCCACTGAAAACCCATACCTTTTATAGGCAGACACATTCAATCCCAACGGTCTGATCTTGATCCGGGTCATCTAACCATGCATTTAGAGGTTCAATCCGAGCCATTTACCATGTCTGGCGTTTCGTCTTCTATTGCCCAGATTTGAACGAGTGATTCACGCGCTGCCGTGTCTTTAAAATTGAGAAGAGACATGGGAGACAGCCATCATTACGCATTAAATGTAGCAACTATTGCTTCTGGAAAGTTGCACCTTTCAACTGTTTTTTCTTGAAAACGTGCTAAGGCATCAAATCATTGAGGCTCCATAATTAAGGACGCCTCATTTTTCTCAGAATTATTGGGATAAAACACTTCGTAATTAACAATCAAGATGCCCTTCTGAGGTCTGACCCTTTTCACTTCAGCCAGTACTGCTAGTGTCTCAAACTTATGTACGCTTCAGGGGTACGACCTCGAATTTTCTCTACTTCGGTAACCATAGCCAAAAAATTGTTCCATAATGTAAATCGATTCGAGCAGAATTTTCGTCGGATCTGCCCAAGTCAGGTACATCTACAAGTCCATGCATAATATAAATAATCATGCCTAGACTTAGGGACTATTGTTACTCCTCGCCTCCGAAACTCAAAGAGCAGCTGCCACGTGGCAAGCCACGTAGACAGAAAGTCAAATAAAAACCCATGAGGTCAAAATACGAAAAAAGTCAATCCAAACCGAAGTCATTGCTCTACAGCCGAAATACTTGCAGAAGCAGACCTTAAACCGAAGTCCTCACTCTAAAGTCGAAGTACTTGCTGACGCACTGTCTAAAGAAGCAAAGAAATGAGTTGAAACTTTCCACTTACACAACCACCTCAAAAGATCTTTCCAATGCCCTCAGCTTATCCGAGGCTTGGGAAGCCAACGTTGTTCCTCATAAAAGATTTGAAGATCTCTCTGAAGTGATTGATGTAACGCTTGTAATAAAGTTGTCAGTGTGTCAACCTATTGTATAGGGCGGCTGACCCCTTAATCAATGCATTAATTAAATGAATAGACAGTGATGTGATACTCCAATTAGGGAGATAATGCCACGTGGTTCTGATTTAACGGACACCATGTCAACCAATATAGTATAAATATGATCTTGTAACTCAAAAGGGGGTTGAAAAATTGATTGGAGAATTGAAAATTATATATTCGAGATGCACACTTAAACTCTTGAAGGAAAAATATTAACATTTCATCTATCCTTCCAGACATTCTTATTTTATTGCTACATAGATTAATTTGGTTTCTATCCGGTGATCGTTGTTAACGCAATTGCCTTTGTTTTATCCGTCAGATCTTGAATATTTTTGTCTCTCGCCATATAGTGTTTCCCGCGTTCATTTCCTCTTTGCTACCACCATTATTTCGGTAAGAACGTGCCGAAATAGTACTTGACTTGGCGTGAGTGGACTCGATATCTGTTGGCTCATTTTCAAGGGTCAACAAAACTCTCTAACAAGTCAGCACTGCTTGAACATTTTCAAAGATAACTTTAGCAGCTCTCTATATTTTGTGAACAATAGCATTTCAGATTAAAACCATAATCTTGCTCCTTGGCGTAGATGACTAACTTTGGAAATGTTAGAACCCTTTCTTGTTGCAGACTATGTTAATACTTTAAAAGTTTTAAGTGCATTATAATTTTATCATTATTTGTTGAAAATTAACACCCCCTATCCGGATGATCCCTCTAGGTGTCCATGATCTTAAATCAACATAGATTTAAGTTCCCAAATAGGAAGGTTTTTTATACATTCCCCAACACGAAACTCATAACATACATGAGGACATAGATGAGGATTCAAAGCCCGTGTCTTGTTTATGATATCATCTTTAAATAATAGACAAGACAACATCGGAATTGAGAAATAGATTACGACTTTTTTAGACAAAACACATTATAAGAAAGCCGATTGAGTTAAACAATTGGACCGCAACTAATAGACGAATCTGATTGCAAAGATGAAGCAAGTAACTTAGAAAGTTAATTTATCAATATTTATTTACGACATCAAAGGAAGCATTATTCCCAATGAATATTTGAAGATCATTAGAAGCTAAAAACTTGATAAACAAAAAAAGAAGAAAAATACCATGGGAAAAGGGCATCTAAAAGAATTTGCAAACCATAAACTAGAAATGGTTCACTAAAATTGAGGCAGTCAGCAAGTTGAAATCGCAGTACATTTTCAAAACAAATAATCCTACAATTTAAATCAAATTAGGTAGTGCAAAGTGCACAATAAAGGCTTTTTTAAAAATAACTACCTCCAATATCCGTGGATATTGCATCACAGTTATGAATTTATGAGAACACAACGTACCAGACCCTCATAAACAATTTCATTTATAGTACAATCTCCGTTCATCCATGACAGTATTGGCCTACATACCTCAGAATCAACAAAATAAAGTCTGCACATTTCAATTCCTTCGTCATTTTTGGGAGGGATAACTTGAGAATGCTCATAACCTGTAATCTTAATGAGATCCGATATCATTAAGACTTAAAAATTCATCTTAAAAGGTCAAAATTGGTAAGTGGAGTAGTACAATAATACTTTTTGAAGTTATTTGAAGTGTGATTTATACTTTAACACTTTCTACTTGACCAACCCGTCTAATTTGGGATTTTATCAAGATGAAAATTTTCAGAGGCATACTCATTATTTTAAAAAAGAAAAATCATCATTCATTTCAAACGTTTCTGCTTCCTATTAGCTCTATTAATTAATTTTTTATTAACCAAGCTGCACAAAGTGCTAGCCATGGATGACATGAAATCTGTGATACAACGAATGATTGCTACTTCTTGTGCATGAATGTTTGTGTTGTTTACTATTGTTGCACAAAACACATATTTATTCCCCTTTGACATCAATCTATTTATTTCAGTATACATGTGTATTATTGTCAAAGAAGATAACACTAGTTGTCTTTCACCTATGAATTGGAATCCCTCTAATATGGTGACACATTCTCCAATATAGGGTAAGGTATAGTGGTTTCAATGAGCCGAGCCGACTTGTGAGCCCAAGCTCAAGGCTTGGTATCGGTTTATAAAAAAAAGGCTCGAGCTTTTTGGACTTGAATCGAGCTCAAACTTGGCTCGTTTCCAGAAATGGGGCTTGGCTCGAGCCAGGCAGAGCCGACTCAGGGGTTTTTCCTTTTTTTTGCTTTTTTAACTCAAATATATGAAAAATTAATAATTAATTTACAAATTACAAAAATAATTTACAAACTACAAAAGTAATTATGCAAGTTGTTGAATTTTACAAACTAAGTGGTCATTAAGTTACGAACTAAAAAAATCTAATTATGTAAGTGGTTTAAAAAGATAAGCTACACGATCCACATACGGGCCAACTTGTAACTGGGCACGCGGGCTAGCCTGGGCTCTAGCCAAATCTCCTTTTTTAGGCTTGGCCCGAGCAAATGATTTCCGAGCGGGCTCGACTCGAGCTTTTTTCAATCAGGGTGTTCCATCTAATGGATTTTGTCCGAGTAGTTATCATCTACCCCCTTGTCATTCCAGCAAATGAATCCCTCACAAAAGAAACCAAGAACCTCTTTAACAGCAGCGTCAACGTTAAGCTTCAAAGAATCCAGTTGTGGTGATTTCCATCTCTGCTCCTGTGAACTACCCTAAGGATTAAAAAATCCCTTTGCCATACAACCTCTGCCTCACTTCTCTGAACTTCGAGAGAGAGCGCATAGCTTCATGGATAATATTATCTGGCTGACGGTGATGGCAACGAAACAACTCCAAATTTCTGTCTCCCCAGAAAAACCATAAATTCACGAACAAAAATTTCAATCTCCTCCATCCAATAAATCTTCCCTTTAGTAACGAATCACCAAATCTATTCTAAACTTTTTACATTAAATAGACCCGAAAAATCACTATGCGCCTATTTGAGTCCTATTTTTTTTGTAGATAATGTATTTTTGAATAATGATTTTTTGAGAATGCGTAGTTAAAAAATAAGAAATAATTTTGAATTCATGTGTAAAATTATTTTATGGAAGAATGTGTTATTGAAAATAAATTTTGAAAAAAATTAGTTCTAAAAATAATGGAGTTCAAAGGGGCTATATTATTTAGACATCTATAAAATATTTGCTTAAATATTAAAATATTACTAAGTCCCTGTTTGTCATTCATTTTATCAAATATTGTTTGCTACACCACATATTCACACAATAAAATATTTTACACATAAATCAATAAAATTACTTTACTTTTCAACTACGTAATTTTCAAAAATATTATTCAAAATTCTATTTATTCTCCCAAAATGGGAGACAAACAAGCAATAAATATTTTTTTGGGTTCGTTAACGCAGATATCTAAAGAATAAATTTTGTTAATAATGATATTTTTGAAATTTATGATTGAAAAATAGACAATAATTATAAATTACGTGAAAAATATTTTATTAAAAAAATATAGAGTTAAAAATGAATATGTATGATTCGCTATCTCCATCCACGTGTCCTTCAAAATTTCATATAAATAGGCCATGAGGCCATTATTTTCCACACCTTCCAAGTTTTTTTTAATTTTCTTTCTTTTTTTTTCTTTTTTCTTTCTTTTTCTTTCGTGGCCCATTTCGTTTTCTCTCTCAACAATTCCTAATCAATTTTCGAACCCTAGAGAGTATTTATCCCTCTCGATTGAGTAAAAT
>CAIGRN010107446.1:0-15593 GCA_903798345.1 Fraxinus anomala | reverse complement strand
AACTTACTTTTGTTATCTGTTTATTTCAATACAAATAAAAACTCTCTCAACTTTCATCTGCTTCAACCTTAAAATCTAAAATATTTATCAAACGCCGAAGCTTGAATTTTTTTTATATCAATCACTTCGAATTGGTAAGTATATTTTCATTAAATAAGTATACATTTTAATCGTTAAATTTATTTCGACATAGATAGTTAATGTAGATAAAAAATTTTAATAGATCTATAAATTTTTTAAACATGAACAAGAAAAAAAATTCATCTGCATTTTAGGACGAAATAGATATGGCGAGAAACAGTCGGGCGACTGTTAAACAGCCATCAGACTGTTATGGTTGTTTTTTTTTTTTTTTTAAAAATTTTATTATTAAAAGCCGAATTTTCGACTATATATTTTCTTTAAAAAAATCTTTCCAACTATTCCGCCTTTTAAAAAAAAAAAATTCATGTTAAAAGCCGAATTTTCGACAATGTATTTTCTTTTAAAAAATGTTTCTTCTTGCATATACGGTTGTAATGACAGTTTGTTACTTTGATAACTTCGAATTGGATGAGAAAGATCAATGGGCACGAAGAGGACAAACGATAGACGTGGTGGTACTCCAATTTCCATAACGGAAAGTACAACATATGCGAAAATGTACCATAATTTACAAAATAAGTTGAATGTCGACCTTTCTCAGTACGATGTGGAATTGAGATTTCGATTCAATGATGATTCATCTATTTCGATTCCATATATGAAGGTTACTTGTGATGAATAAGTGAATTATTTTTTTGAATTAAACAAAATGTACACGACTCCTCTTATCCGACTTTAGTGAGGAATGATGTCGCTAAAATTGAACATGAAGATTCGGATGGAGGGGATCACAATGCCAATGATTTTCTGGGACACAATGAAGATATCTCTTGAGGATGATGTGGTTATTCCTGAGCCAATTGTTCCTCATCGTGATCTCGCTGTTACAGAATTTTGTCGATAGTTCACGACAGCGAGAACGACAATGAATTTACAAACGAGGAGCGCATGGGCAAAACGAGTGGACCGTCATCTAATTCTTCGTGTGTGGTTCCCGATGATGTAAATTTGTACGTCGCGTAACTGTTTGAAAAAAAAAAAAAGGAAATTTACGGGAAGCTACGCATCAATTTCAAATTATTCATTTAATTATATATATAAAAAAATCAAACATAAGGAAATTATTAAAATTAAATAAAGCATATAAATGTTATTTAATTAAAATTGAAAAAATTAAAGAATTGTTCAATTTTAAATTAAAAAAAAATAAAAAAATAAATTTTCTAATTCGTTAAAAAATAATATTTTATTTTAGTAATTATCAATTTCTAATTCTTTATTTAATTATATATATTAAAAATTCAAACAAAAAGAAATTATTAAAATTAAATAAAGAATATAAATATTATTTAATTAAATTTGAAAAAAATAAAAGATTCGTGTACAATGAATATTTAATTAAATAATTTTAAACAAGAAAATTAGAAGGACAAAAAAAAAATTCTAATTCGTTAAAAAATAATATTTCATTTTAATAATTAATAATTTCAAATTGTTTATTTTATTATATATTTAAAATATCAAACAAAAGGAAATTATTAAAATTCAATAAAGAAAATAAATATTATTTTATTAAATTTGAGAAAATAAAAGTTTCGTTTAAAATGAATATTTAATTAAAAAAACTTTAATGAAAAGAATTTTTTTTTTCTTTTTTGCTCATTCGTTAAAAAATAATTTTTCATTTTAGTAATTATCAATTTCAAATTCTTTATTTAATTATATATATATAACATTAAGACAAAAGGAAATTATTAAAATTAAAGAAAGAATATAAATATTATTTAATTAAATTTGAAAAATTAAATATTTGCTTACAATGAATATTTAATTAAAAAATTTAAATTAAAAAATTAAAAGAAAAAAAAAGAATTTACTAATTTGTTAAAAAATAATATTTCATTTTTAGTAATTATCAATTTCAAATTCTTTATTTAATTATATATATATATATATATATATTATTATTAAAATTAAATATACATATAATTGAATTAAATAAAAAATATAAATATTATTTAATTAAATTAACCAAAAAAATTAACTATAAAACAAAATTAAATAAAAAAATATTATTTATTCTTGAAAAATTAAATTATTAAAAAGGTTTAAAAAGGTCTGAACCAACTGTTATAGTCAGCCCATTAACAATCACGAATTGACTGTCAACAATCAGTCAACTGTTAACAGTCAGTCAGTTATAGCTGAATGTTAACGATCGATCTCTCAATTGTTGGAAATCGTCATTTTCGGCTATTGAGACCTCCAAATTCATCGTAAATACACATTTTTACACCACAAAAACTCCACAAACACTTATATCTCAAACATCTCTACCTATATATGCATATAAATGAGGATAAATTAAATAAATATAAATATTTATCAAATTTATCATCTAGAACAAGGAAAACTACAAAATCCATTTCATATTCACAAAAACTAACCTTCTCTTTCATTGGTGACTCTTTCATTGGTGACTGGGTTGTTCCGTGTGGTTGTCGGCGCCGATGACTTTTGGTCATCGCTTTGGTTAACTATAAGGACAGAATTGACTGTGAGAGACGTTGATTCGATTTTGGTCTTTTTTGCATTTTGTTTGTAAAAGTTATGTTTAAATTTATTTATTTTTATTTGTATTAATGAGTCGGAAATATCCTCCATTCAACCGGCCAATTCCCACTATTTCCTCGTAAATTCGGTGCATTGTAATAAGAGAGAGAGAGAGAGAGCGCTTCACCAGACTTGGACACAGTCCATATCTGTAGACTCATTGTCCCATAATTTTCTGAACATTTTATTTGATTTATATCAATCAAGTGAAAAATTGAAGAGTTCTTTCCTGATTGATGGTATTATCAGAGGTTTTGTGAAGAAATGGGGGACAGTCAGAAGAATTACTCTTCGAATCCAAAAGATTACAAGCTCCTAGAAGAGGTTGGATATGGCGCCAGCGCAACCGTTTACAGAGCAATCTATTTGCCTTCCAATGAAGCGGTGGCCATCAAGTGTTTGGATCTCGATCGATGCGGTTGCAATCTGGTTTGTCGTGTTTTCCATTCCCTCGATTTTCTTTTCTCATGCAGTTTGAGTATGTGTGGATGATGTTTGTGTATAATTTGGGTGATGTGTGATTGGGGATTTTTAATCTAGGTGGAGACTGTTTGGATTGATTTGACTGTTATGTGTATGAACATTGAGTTTAGATGTGTGCTTTGAGATAGCGCTATATGAGGAAGTATCCTTGTAACTTGGTTAAGTGATCTTGATGGTGTATGTGGGTGAAGTTTGAAACTTTTAAGTGTTGAATTGGTTTCAGATGATAATAGTTGAAATATGTTAAATTGATTGATTTTTGTTTGCTGGTGGTTTCGGAAATGCAACATAACTGCAGCTGACAGTTAACGCAATGGTTTTGAGTTCAATAAGATTGTAGATTGTAGTTAGAATAATGCTGAAACGTGTAAAGTTCTGATGGACGGCCACTTGGAAAACATTGTTTATGATCTGGCCTCCTTTTTGTGAGTACCGAACCTTTTTGATCACTGCTTATGGATAATGAATAATAGTTGGCTGTGACAGAAAAATGGGGTAATTTATTGGATGCATCCCCCCTTTTCTTGTGAACCTCAATGATTATAGTTATGTTCAACTAATTACTTTGGGTTGTCAATTCATCCCAACGAGACTGTTACTTCTTTATGATGAGAATGGCTTATTTGAATCAAAGTAGATATATTGGCTCTTTAATGATAGATTCTTGGTGATTCGGTTTGATAGTGAGTGCTATACGATAGAATTTTTTGTCCTGCACACTAAACAAGCACTGTTGCCAAAATATTTATCAAGGCTGTCCCAGGGAAGAGCAAAATTGGTAATTTACTTTTCAATACCAAGTTTGGCAATTTTTTGGGAAGATTTTGTAGCGAGTCCGACTTAAAACAGATACGGGATATAAATTAAATCAAGAAATTCTGGAATGAAATCAAAGCAACTGTGAAAAGTCAAATATGGTAGGCCAACCAATTTCTAAATGATATTATGAATAATGAGATATAATCAAAGTCACATGCCAGCCTGAAAAGTGAAACTAATTTATCTATAAACCAAGAATCCCAGTTGTCTGACAAACGAACCAATCCAAGGTTGAAATCTTGAAAATAACTCCCAAAAAGTTTTATGAGATAAGTGAAATTCAACTTTTTGTGACTGATTTTTAGTATGGGAGAAGAAGAAGAAGCTACAATTTGCTTCAAGTCATGTTTGAAGTGACGAGAATAGTTTAGTGAGTATATCCATGAGCCATTTATTCTACCTATACAATTGCTGACCTTTGATATTGGCAAAGAGGGATTTAAATTGAATCCAGAAATGAACGTTCCAAATTTTGCATCATAGCTAATATTATAGACAAAGTTAACATTATGTGAAATCCATGTACTATACCAAAATTGCATTGTCCAAATATTACTTAAGACACCCAAAATAGGACCAATTTCTTATAAAAACTATACCTACTAACAACTAGAACCATATCTCCAAATTTAAACTTCTCAAGACCTTAACCTGGGCCTCCCCCGGGATTCTAAATCTAAAGCATAGGGGAGGACCTTGGGACTTGTAATGACATGAATATCCTAACTTTGTGAGGTATATTTTGGGCCAAGACCACGAGGCCGAGTGGTCCAAAGTTGAAAATGGACCCTGTGGCTAATCAAGCATGAACCATGTTATGTATGCAATTCATTCTCATCTCTAATATACAGTTTTTTTTTTTTTTTTTCTTTTTGCCTTTTCTTTTTCCATTTTCAGTTATTAAATGCCACGGAATAAAAATCCCCTAATAAATCCTGTGACTGGCTATTTCCTCCAGTGAAATTTTTTTCTGTCAATTTTCTCGTCCATGTATCCTTAGTAGTTGGGGAAACAGCATAAAAAATTGTAGATTTTGTAGTTGGGAAGCAACATATAAAAATTGTAGATTTAGCNTTTTTTTTTTTTTTTTCTTTTTGCCTTTTCTTTTTCCATTTTCAGTTATTAAATGCCACGGAATAAAAATCCCCTAATAAATCCTGTGACTGGCTATTTCCTCCAGTGAAATTTTTTTCTGTCAATTTTCTCGTCCATGTATCCTTAGTAGTTGGGGAAACAGCATAAAAAATTGTAGATTTTGTAGTTGGGAAGCAACATATAAAAATTGTAGATTTAGCTGCTTCTGAAATATTATGCTGTATTACATTATTGCCCCTTTTCAATAGCTTTTATAATTTTTTGGAGATAAGTGCTATTATAATTATATTATTTTATTTTATGTACCACTTAGTTTTGGCTCATCTACTTGGGCTTTTCACACAGTGAAAACTTATAGTTATTGAGGAATAGTACGCTCTAATTTATCATCAACTGAAATTGGTTGCTCACAAGTCATACCAGTTACCTATCCCACCTGCATTTAGGGCTTATTTATCTCACTGGCTGGGGAAGATTGTAATGAATAAAAAGCATGACACTTGGGTTTTTGCACAAGTTGTTTTGCTCTGGATGCTGTCCTCTGGAGATTAGGATCCATGTTTGTATGGGAGACTGTTATAAGAAACCACTTGGGACATAATCCTCATTGTTTATGTTTTTCTCTTCTCATTTAAGATAAAACCATCAAGTCCAATAAGAAAGCAATTTCCTGGCTAGATTCTGTAAAAAAGTTTTTATTAAAGACTGCGTAATAGAATCCATGTTTATGACTTTGTTTTTATGCATGTTTCGTGCATTAATATTTTGCTATTATTTGCTCTGATCAAGATGCTTTATTTTTGTTTCCTCATAACTACGTTTCTTACTGGTCATACCATTAAATCAACATTAATGTTTCTGTTTCATTATAAATATTGGGGGCTGGACTTAAAACAATGGAGACTGTTCACGGCCAGAATCATTGCATCAAAATAATTAACATATTGAGTAAGTTTAACCGTATGTTAATAGGATGATGTTTGGAGGGAAGCTCAAATACTGAGCTTAATTGATCATCCTAATGTGATCAGAGCATTTTGTTCATTTGTTGTCGACTGCAACCTTTGGGTGGTAATGCCTTTTATGGCCGAGGGTTCTTGCCTACATCTCATGAAGATAGCATATCCTGATGGATTTGAAGAGTCAGCCATTGGGTCTATCTTGAAAGAAACTCTGAAGGCTTTGGAATATCTTCATCGTCATGGCCATATTCATCGTGATGTGAAGGTTAATTGATTCTGAAATATTGAACCTATAACACAAGCAAAAAGACATTTCCAGATTTGACTAGTTCATTGAAATCAGCTAGGCTTACTTTGAGGTTTGATTGACATTTCCTCCTGCAGGCAGGAAATATATTAATGGATAGTACCGGGGAGGTAAAACTTGCTGACTTTGGTGTTTCAGCAAGCATGTTTGACAAAGGTGATAGGCAGCGTTCGAGAAACACCTTTGTAGGAACTCCATGCTGGTATGGCTTGACATTTACCTTTCCTTTTCTGTTTTGTTCTCTGAATATGTATTCGTTTTTGTAATAGTTTAAGGTTTCTATTACCTAAACTTTATCTTGATGTCTAGGATGGCACCGGAAGTTTTACAGCCAGGAACTGGATATGATTTCAAGTGGGTTTTATTCCTACTGTTCATGGTTTTTATACAAGTATTTAAAGCCTAAACAATTGTTGAACAAATATCACAAAGGTCTTCACGCATTCTTTTATCCTATGTTTTGGATGTGCACATGACATCCCAAGAAACTAGACTACAACTTAAAATAAATTTTTTTTTTTTCTTAGGTTTTTGTTAAATCGTTTATGATGATTTGTACAAAAATTCCTTCTTGTCTTAAACACTAGAGAGGAGATGGAGGAGAAGTAGAGAAAACAGTGTTTGGGATTCATTTTGCATGGTTATACAAGTTGACCCTTTGACCCACAACCATGGGCGGACCTAGGACTAAATTTTTGGGTAGCTAAAATTTAGAAAAAGCCAAAAATGTTAAACATAAAAATAGATTTAATACATAATATGAGATTACCTACTAAAGTTTTTCCCTATAAGATTGTATAGAAAAATTCATCGATCTCTTATTTTAAATCAATTTTTTCAGTAAGATGCCATTCAGTGTAGAGACTTAATTTTAGTATTTACTTTGTCAATTAAAGATCTATTAAATTTGGCAAGGATGCTATATCATGAATGCCAGAATTGGTAAAGATTCACTGGATTGTTGCATAATTATTTTGCATATTCACAGAGCTGACATTTGGTCATTTGGAATAACTGCATTGGAGTTGGCTCATGGACATGCACCATTTTCAAAATACCCTCCAATGAAGGTATGAATGTCTTCTTGATAGCTTGGCTACGTGTTCATCGAGATAACTGTCCTGAACTCTTTAATTATTTAACCTCTATATTTGCAATAGGTTCTGCTGATGACCATACAGAATGCCCCTCCTGGGCTTGATTATGACCGAGATAAAAGGTTTTCTAAGGTAACCGTGTTATTTTTGTCTTCGGACATTCTGTTGAATAATATATACGGTTATACATTTTTGTAAGTTGATTGTTAAATGATCTTCTATTTTAAACAGTCTTTCAAAGAAATGGTTGCAATGTGCCTGGTGAAAGATCAAACTAAGAGGCCAACTGCAGAAAAATTGTTAAAACATTCTTTTTTCAAGAACGCCAAACCTCCAGAACTTTCCGTAAAGAAACTATTTGCTGACTTGCCACCACTGTGGAAGCGTGTGAAAGACCTTCAGGTAACTATCATGGTGACTAGCAGGGTTCTCAGGTTACGTTTATTTATTTGGTATAATGGTCTTGTGAAAACAATGCAGCTCAAAGATGCTGCACAACTTGCTCTGAAGAAAATGCCTTCAGCAGAACAGGAAGCAATATCACAGGTTTGAAGCATCTGAAGAAGTTATTTTACAATTTATTTTAGTTGAAATCTTTTCATTTTTGTTTCAGCTTCTTTATGTGGGTTTTCTCTGCTAGTGGCTATTTCCTAATCTGAAACATCCGCCTCAAGAAGTGGGCACCAACCAATTGCCTTAGCATATGCCCACTTCCTGAGAGGTAGCCAAGATCCAAAAACATTTATGTGCAGCATCATTTTTCTACTTATTAAAGGTAGGCCAGGATGTTACAGGTCTCCTTTGCTTGTGTAAAACAATCCATCAAGGGCCTAGTTTCACCATAGGAGCCTTCCCTACCTTAGGCCTCTTGTGCCCCTTGATATGGCTGGTGCTGTTTTACAATCTAGAGGGAATGCCTGCATATTGTCATCAGATAGGCCTTGTGATTCTGATTTCTATCAAGAAAGTAGGTTCTACTTTAGTGACACTGGAGCAGTTTGCTAACTCAGGTCTCCTTATTTTATTGGTTTTTGAAAAATGCCATTTTGGCATTAATTTATTACTTATTTATCCTATAGGAAATTAGGAATTCATGGACTTAACTAAGAGTAATCTTAATCCTTTATGAAATGAGGAATTCAGTGAATTTAAATAAAAATTATTAGTGGGTATGATGAGAGTACAGAATCTGCTGGACACTTGTTGGTTCCTTTCTTGATCAGCCGCTCCCACTCTCTCATCTCTCTCTCTCTCTTGTTTGTCTCTTTCAGAGCGAGTACCAGCGAGGTGTAAGTGCATGGAACTTTGATGTTGAGGATTTGAAGCTTCAAGCATCACTTGTATGTACATGACAATATATTCCTTGATGTCACAGAATTTCATGATAAACAGTCTTACGGCTTGCTAAATGGTGCACCTGAGCTGATTTCTTCTTATTCTGGCAGCTGCAAGAGGAGGATGATGTACAAGAGATTAAGGAAGAAGATAGCTTGAATTTGTACATGAACCATAAGGTCATTAGTAATCTTACATAATTATTAAAAAAAATTCTGTTTGACGGAGTGGAGGTTTACCTGATGGAGAACAGTAGATGAAAAATGGCTCTTTGTCCTAGCAGGTGGTATCTAGTTCTGGACCTGAAGTAGAAAATCCAGGGACTTCAAGCAATAATATTTGCAGGTTATTAAAGGCCTCTATTCATCATCATCCTTTTTTTCCCCTAATATTGGTAACAGTTATTTTGCCTTGGAATCACACATTGTCTTGTCAATTTAGTTTTTCATGCCATTTAAGATTCCTACCAAGTTTGTACTTGGTTGTATTTGTAATCAGCTAGATATTAATCCTTTCTTCCCCTTGATACGGATTTTCTGGCTTTTGACATGACGTGCAACATTGTAGTTGTCGTGTGTTTAGGTTATCCTCAATTCTGAATGAGATTTTATTCTTTTATTTTACAGAGAGAAGATAAATGGGGATGAAGAAAAAGTCTTTGAAAATGATTTACCGGACTTTGATCATCAGGAGAAAACTGGAATCAACAGAAGTGTATCGAAAGCCGAGCTGCCTATGTTGGAGAAGGATAGTGCACAACCTAAGACTAGAATTCAGATGGGGAAGCCTCGTCAAACTCAGAGTGGACCACTAATGCCTGGTGTTGTGCTTAGTCATTCGAATTCAGAAAGAACGCACAACTTAGAAAGGTTTATTGTAATTCATTAATTATTTCATCTGCTATTCTGTCGTCTGCTTCAACTATGCTTCTGAGTAGCCTGTAACATGATTGTATTAACATTAATGCATTTGACAAGAAATTTTTACTTGATTGTCTGATTATGTGCCATATTCCTAATATTTAGGGAGTGTTTGGTCCACATTATTTTACAAGAATGTATTCTGGAATAGTAAATTGATGGAGAATGTGTGGTTGAAAAAGAAGGAAAAGTTATTGATGTGGTGGAAAATATTATTTTATTGAAAAATGTGTGGTTTTAAATGAGTAGAAAAATGAGAATGAAAAAATAATGTGTACCAAACAGGGGCTTATTGTGAATAATAATCATAAATGTGGTGGTGAATGGTTATGGTTTCGTATACTACAATGTTCAGTGAGGGCAATTCTAGTTTAGCAGCGCCCTTATTCTGACAGCATTTTAGCATCCTATGTACACGATGAGTTGATTGTCTGATATGAAGAAGAAAAATAAACAGTTACTGGGGTCAAAGATATGGATTTCAGGGTGGTGGCAGGATCATTGTTGCATCTTTAACCTCTGTTCACACATATGTAGATTTGAAAAAAATTCATGGTCATTATTGTTTAGGTGCCTTCTATACAAAATTTGTTTCATATAGTCACATCTTAATTTTGGTGACATATATGGAATGACGTGAAAGAAATCATGTAGTTTATTAGAATTGGGCTTAGTATATTGTTGTTTTCTCCCACAGTTTTGGTGTTGAAAATTGCTCATGATGAAGAAAAAAATTTGAAAATTTAATTCTGTAATTTGTCTACCCATACTTGTACTTCTATGTGATATCCATAATTTCGATTGCAGTTTAAAATAAATGTTGTCGTGTTACAAAAGCTGTATGTCATTTCATTATATTGTCTGTTTTTGGTGATGCAACATGCTTTTTGCACCTATTTAGCTAGAGAATACCTTTACCTTGTTAACATCTTTGGAAACAAATTGTCTGTCAGATGTGAGATTGAAAACCATCAAGTGGTTGAAAGAGCTCAACAATTACGAAAAGCACCCAGCTATAGTGGTCCTCTTATGCTTCCAAACCGAGCTTCAGCAAACAGTTTATCAGCCCCAATCAAATCTTCAGGAGGTAATCATTTTGAATTGAATTTATCTACTGTTCTACATGGAGGAATTTTAGTTTATTCCATTTTTTTTGTTTTTTTGGTTTTACCCTTCAAGGCTTCAAGGATTCTATGGATGACAAGTCAAAGACCAATCTGGTACAAATAAAAGGCAGGTTCTCAGTAACATCTGAGCATGTAGATCTTGTAAAGGTATAGCTTCATTCTTGTGATACTTTATTAATTTTGGTGACTGTTGCTAACTTTTACATTTGTACTAGGATATTCCATTATGTACAAGTTCTCGACGAAATTCTCAGGTAGGAGGCAGACCTTTTCTTTGATTGTTGCAAAATGATTAGTTTGTTTAGTTCCTCGTTCATAATCTGTTGATGTGGTCCTCAGGGGTCACCACTAAGGAAGTCCGCTAGTGTTGGAGAGTGGATGTTTGATTCTAAGCCAATGGTTTGTACACTGACTACTCTCATTATACTTAAAACAAATACAGAATTTTTATCTGATGAACCCCCCTCGTTTTTCTGCCCCCCTTTCTCTTCCAAGTGAACTTGATTACTTAGTTCCTGTCAGTCTTAGTGATGTATTTGTCATTGGCTTTCAGCCTAATAGTCAGTCCCTCAAGGAAATCAGCAACCGCAATGGACCGGCCTCAGTTCTCATGCCTCATCTTCAGAATCTTTTCCAGCAAACATCAATTCAGCAGGTAAGACCCTTATGTATTTGTATTGTTATTGTGTCTTCTATCATAGGTCAACAAGCATTTCCAATTGGCAGCTCTCTGTTTCAATTTTGCTCTTATTTATTGCCATCTTCACGGCAGGATCTTATAATGAATTTATTGAATAGCTTGCAGCTAGTTGAGGTAGCAGATGGTAAGTTGAAAATCTTATTGTTTGTATATATCAAAGATGAGGTTTTGTGTTGGTTAGCTAATGTTTCTATCTTCTTCAGCTCCTCAAAATGGGAAACTGCCTCCGTTACCTTGTGGATCAGAAAATAATGGAATCGTAAGCCCCAAAACCTGCATTCACATTGATGGAAATTTTGCTCAGTAGGTGCATAAATGATCCTCTCTTTGGTTAGAACATTCAAGAAGGAAGAATGGAGATCTATATTTTATTATCCAACTTTAGTTTTTGATCTAATCTCTAGTTAAATGTGTTCCTCCCATTGAAACCTTTCCTTGGGATCGCTAAAATGTGCACAAGGAACTGCAAGTATTCCCTAAAGTGCCGTCTTCTACACGAGTTTTCATATTTGTTTATGTTGAACACATGCACAGTGCAGTATGTTACCTGGACTAGGGGAATGAGTCTTGACAGATTATGTCATCCAAGTGTTGCATTTGACAAAAATGTCATTTTATGTTTAAAATAAGGATCCATATGTAACAGCCACGATCCATGTCTTGACTATGGAGTTGTCCAACATGGGTACTTAAGTTATAATTCTCATCCACGTAATATGTATCAGATATTTTTTATGTTACAGATTCACTGATTTAATACCGTTGGATAATCATATACATGTCATCATGGTAACTTTTGCATTAGGCACGTGATTTCACCTTTACATAAGATACAGTCCACAGATAGTTCTGTTGGTTCCGGGACATGCCAAAATAATGCTAAAATTCTCAGCTCAAGCTTGTGGTTCTTATTTTAATAGATCGGACTTGATGAATCTTGAGCCAGGCTCAACTATATTTTACTTGGACTTAATCGCTGAATGAAATTTAAATAGTATTTAGATTCTCTTTCCTTATTTGTCCCCAACTTCTAGATTTCAGATGGTAGAAATAATCGTTATTAGTCGTTGACTGCAAAAACTAATGTTTGTTCACTGACAGAATCTAATGTTTGTTCACTGATAGAATTCACCCATGTACAGGTTGAATCAGCGCTATCTGAAAGAGAGCGTATGCTTCTTATGAAGATCACTGAACTTAAATCGAGGTGGCTAATTTAGAATTGGTCTTGATAAACTTCTAAAAAAAATTCATTATCTACTATCTTTTGCAACAGAAGCTTAATTCAATCTCCAACCCTCCCACCCCAACCCCATCCCCCCATATCTGGCATTTGCAGGATGGTTAGTTTGACTGATGAACTAAATGCAGAAAGATTAAAATATATGCAAGTGAGTTTTCTGTTGTTTTACATGTCTATAATGAGCACATCTTGTTTATTTTGCACAGGGATTCTTATGATTATCTTCTTGTCGTAATGAAGCAATAAAATTTGAAAATGAAAGTCTAACGTGCCTCATTGAGTCCTATTTTCTAATCATATTTTGTGTACTCCTTGCAGTTACAACAGCAGCTAAATACTATATCTGGTCGAGTTGAGGATAGAGATAGAAGAGAAGGAGATTCATGATTAGATTTGTCGAAGTGTAAAGATAAAGCACCCTGTAAATTTGGGAAAGGTTTCAGTCTATGGATATTACCTCCATTACTTTAAGCTGAAGTTTATGCTTCCCTACGTCTTTTGCTTTTTTCCTTCTGAAGTTCTCTTCTTTTGCAGAATCATGGTTTTTGCCAATCGTTGAATAAACTCCCTGTGAAAGATGCTATCCTTGCCCTCCACAAAATAAGGAGAATGATCAGCCCTAGAAGATTCAATTTGGTTAATTTATTTGATCAGTATGAAGAAATTTAGCCATCCCTTGTGTAGAAAGACGTGGACACCTCAGGCCGATGTGAATTATTTGGTTGAACCACTCATTGTGAGAGAGAAAATCACGAGGCATTAAATTTGTATTTTGTAAATTATATATGATATGTATGTTTCTATTATGCAACTTGAAACTGTAACTTTGTTAATAGATAATTTTATAACAATTAGCTGTTATTTAGTGGCCGCTTTACTAACGTTACTCTCCGTCCATTTGTTTTAATATTATGAACTATTTTGTTTGTGCACATGTATGTCTTGCTAGACGATAAAATATTTTTATATGATCAGATCATATTCCTAGTCAAAATTCATATGCTAAGAAATGCTTTCAATCACACGACTATTTCACGATATTGCACACGTCACAAATGTTATTCATAACACTTATTGTTCGTGTGTCAATTATGCAGTGTTTTAGATTTATTGTGAGTTTTCTAACACTACATCAAGTAGTTATCTAATTGATAGCTAAGCAATCAAATAAATTAGCTCGCATAATCAATCAAGAATATGAGAATTTACTAAACTGTTTATCCATAAATTAGAAACAAATGCCAAATGGTCTCATCATCATCCAATACAATAGAACAGTTAGCCTAACACGTTTATATTTAAAGTAAACAAAGAGTTGAGAAAAGACATCATCCAAATCAAAGAATAAAGTTAGAAGATTGATTAATCAATTTCTTGAACTTCTTCCTTCAATTTGAGCATTGAATCTATTGTGTTAATTCCTTTGTAAACTCTTGTTAGACGTCCTTATGTTAAAAGGATGTTAGAACATCATTATATACATGATTGGATCAAAATAAGAAACATAATTTTTTTCTCCAGTTCTGCCATTCTCGCCAATGTTTACCTGACAAACACATTATACATATAATTAAGCCACAATTCATTAAAATATCACTCTAATTTAAATGCCTAAATAAGTGTATAAAATATACTTATCAAACACCCTCAAACTCGAATATTTGTTTGCCCTCAAACAAATTATAGTCTAACTAAATAAAAATTGGCTAGATTTCGTTGGTCTTAGAATTCGAATCTCCGTGTCAATACTATGAATAGTTGTAAAATCACTTAGTTGGAATTAACCTCTACTCATCCAATGCAAAACTTAACATGTGTATGTAAAGATTCATGTAGAATACCATAAATTTCTATTAGTTCAATTCCCGACCCTTAATGCTCAAATGTCTTATTTCTTCACTCGTGAAATACACACTCCCAAATTTATTCTTTTAATTCTCCCAATGATGCTAGCCCACATAGCAATAGTAGTTACGAAATCCACACAAGATTGATTCAACCCCAAGAAAGTCAAGAATCAATGTTTAACCTTAATTCAAAAATATTGAACCAAGGAACCAACACAATCATTGACAATATATTGACCCGTGATTACAAGACTCAAGAATTTCATTCGGTTCGTTTGAACGCCACAAGAAATAATATTGATAAGTTCAAATTAATTGGATAAAGAATAAGAAGAAAACAATAATGTATTGCAATTGATCTCTCAATAATTGTGTATAGTACAATGAAAATAATAATCCTATTTATATGGAATTCATAAAACCCTAGTAAAAACGAAATTAAACTCTAAAAATAAATAAAGGTATCAAAAGATATAACAGGCACGTGGTCTAATTAATTCAATGACCGTTCTGGTCTAATTTGATTTTTTTTTGTACAAGCCACGAGCTGAGCAGGCTCGTGGCTGGCAAAAAACACGAGCCAGCCATAGATATAACATGGTTAAACAAGTTCCTTGGCTCAAAAGATCCTAAATCACACATGTAGTAGTCAAAAACCTATTTGCTAGTATTGAGTACGAAATCAATTTACTACAAGAATTAATCAAAAATATGTCTAGAACTGATGAAACAGTAGTTCAAACAGATCACATGACAAAGTAATCGGTGAAGAAAGTCAATATTAACGCATTGTATAGTTACATATCTAACTTCTGAACTGTGAGAATGCTAAGTCATAGATCAAATTAGAAAAAGGTAACAGAAATAAAACTGCTATATAGTCGGTGAGACATGAAATTACCTATCATGTGAACGGTATAACAAAAGAAACTAAATATGAGAACTAAGTAATCTGACTCAT
>CAIGRN010107435.1:0-11269 GCA_903798345.1 Fraxinus anomala | reverse complement strand
GATTGCAATTTGGACTTAGTGGAGCACTAAGTAGCAATATATGGAACCCATTTTCATTTTATACAAACAAAACCCTAAACCACTGATACAAAGAGAGAATGAAGGAAAAAAAAAAAGATGAAAATGGAAAGAAAAAAGAAAGAAGAAAAAAAAGGTAAAACCTAGCGTTGCCGTCTTTCTCCACCCTCTCTGCGACGACGTTAGGTTTATAGAGAGCAAAAGTGGGATTGAAGAAAAGGGAAAAAAAAAGGAAAAGATAAAGAAAAAGAAGGAAGAAGAAGCATGAACGACGAAGTGTTCGGTTGAAATTGGGAGGATCCAACACATATCACATACCTATATCCATGTTGTGTCGTGTCGTGTTCGACACGGGTACTCCAACTATTTCGAAAAGTCCGAGCATCAAAGGTCTTCTGAATACTTGTCTATGGTGCATACTTGCATCTATGATTGATTTTATTTTACTTAATTATCATATATTTATCTTTACTTCCATCAAATTTGTGCTTTATCAATTTAACGTGCCTCTTCCCTGTTTTCACCGGGCTCATAATTTCCTTGTTCTTTTTCTTAGCATTGTCTAAAACAACTGCTTCAGTATTCCTACACTATAGGCCTGTCAAAAAACCCCTTTCATGCACTGGCCAGGGCACCTATCATGCATTGCTCGCCGTTGTTTTTACTTTGCTAAAAGAAAATTTATGCGACTGCTGGCCACTAATATATGAAGATTTACCTATCTTTTTCAATAATGCAGAGGTCTAGGTCCTTTTGGTCCTGATCTGGTTCGCAGATATACTAGTGCAAGATTTGGTTCATATTCAGAGGGAAACATATTAACTGAGGAGGAATCAAGATTACTTACAGGTACCATATTGTTAACTTGTTTGTTTCCAACACATTGATTTCTTTCTAATCTTGATTCATTTTGTACATAATGGTAGATTATGTGTATCATACTCTGGTGGCTAAAGCTAGTGGAGAGCTTTGCTTAAAATATATATTCTCTTTTGGAGCCTTTGCACGGATGCCTCTTCTACATCAGTGAGTTGCTTCCATTTTTCGATATTGATTGTTTAACTAATGAACGGAATGCCCAAGTAATTCTTCTAAGTGATGGGCTCTCTGATATTTCCACATTCTGATGTATTCTTTTAGTAGGGACATGTTTCCCAAAAACATGTATTGTGATGATGATCATATAAATGTTGGCATGGATAACGTAAAATGGTTGAGACAGTTTATCACGCGACTTTCTTAATAGTATTTACTTGCTAGGATACATTGCCATACACACTGACATGTTCGGGATATTCTTTCTTCCTCACACAGTTCTTATAGAGGACTTGTAGTTTTTTAGATTCTCTTCCACATTGATATTATTTTCTGTTGGAAGTCGACTAAGATACTTCAGTGACATGATCTGTTATCTTATTTTCAAAGTGAAAATACACGAGAAATAGTTAATCACTCCAGGTTTGTAACTACCATATACTGTGCATGCAGTGCATCGGAGTGGAAGGTGCCAACAACATTCATATATGGTTTCCAAGATTGGATGAGTTACCAAGGAGCGCAAGAAGCTCGAAAGCAAATGAAGGTCCCGAGCGAGATAATTAGGGTCCCTCAGGTATCCCCTCATTTTTATTTCTCCTGAAAATTGCTATGAAAAATCGAAATATAACTTAAATTTCCTCATCTACTTGCAGGGTGGTCACTTTGTCTTCATAGACAACCCAGCTGCTTTTCATTCAGCTGTATTATATGCTTGCCGGAAGTTTATTTCACCTGACCCGGACAACATCTCACTCCCAGAAGGACTGGAATCTGTCTGACGAATAGAGAAATATGCTGAAATTTTATGTATAACATATAAATAACATTTCTCGTAGCGATTCAGAATTCTTTTGCAATGTATTTATTCAGTTGCACTTCATGTATTAGAATAATCTGCTATATAGGTCCCTTTATCATTTTGTATTGACACCTGTTTTGTTAGATGTATTCGTGGACAAGTCCAGTCCTTGGTCTCTGTAATTATCTTTTAATGAGAAATTTCTGTAATTATTGATTATAATTGAAGCTTGGGACCTAAATGTCTCGAAAAATTGTATGGCACCAAATTGCAGTTACAATTTTTCTACATTTTAAAGCATTGAAGGAGTGAAACTGAAAGCATTGGTTTCAATTGATTTTGATCAGTCGCTCACTCTTTAAAGTGCCATTACTCTGGACGAAACAGTCTTCTTTTGCTCCATTATTGGTAGTGTAAGAGCCTGTATTGTTTCGTGCAAACTGCATAAATGCCTGATGCTATACGACAGTAGAAGGAAACTGTTAACCATGTGAGTGTCTGACCATGGCCAACTGTGCCATATATATACAGGTTTCTGTTTGTGTGCTAAACATAAGCCAATACGGCACATTCACAGATGCTGACGCCTGACTATTTGCCCTTTTTCCATAAACATTGTCTCGTATTTTCTTTTCAGATCCTGGCCCTGCTCATTGTAACGGCTACTTTATCATTCTGTATCTCAAAAATATCTAATTTTTTGGTGTCATATAGACTCGGAAGGTTTGACTACAATAATTCGGGCGTTGCCGAGAATGCACATTGGATACCGTGGTTTCGAGCATAACGAATAAAATGAAAATTTGAACTAATAGGAAAGGTTTAACGATGACAATTACACACGTGCAAAGAATACACGAGTACAAAGGAATCTTGTCTTTTACAAAGAAAATTGAATTTGATTTCAAGTCGGTGAAGCAAGTGTTGTGGGATCAGCTGAGGAAGGAATATCAGGGCCTAATCGGCAGCCTTCAAGCATGAAAACAACATCATTCATGGAAGGTCTCTCAAGAGGGTCCGGCATTGTGCATAGCAATCCAACTTTTACTCCCAGTAAGAATTCTTCCCACTCAGAAGACTCGGGGTCGAGCTCGACCAAGCCCGGCTCGAGCAATTCAGAAACTTGGCCTCTTTGTAGTTGTCTCTTAACCCATTTGACAATGTCCTCGTCTTCTGTGAACATCACGGGTTTCTTTCCAGTTAATGTCTCTAACACCACAATCCCGAAACTGTACACATCAGCTTCTTTAGCGGGTTGTCCAGTTAATAAGGCTTCTGGGGCCACGTAGCCAAGTGTTCCGACTGGAGTGGCAGATGTTGAAGCTTCAGCAGGCATTGCTATGGTCAGTTTATCAAACCCAAAATCCGAAAGATGGGCTTCAAAATCAGCATCAAAGAGCACATTTTGTGGTTTTACGTCCCCATGTGTTATCGAGGTTGAATGGAGGAATGCTAGACCACGAGCTATGCCAAGCACAATCAGATGGCGCATTGGCCAGTTCAGTACGTGCCCTTCTTGATGTGAAGCCTCTTGAAGGAGGGTGGCTAAGTTTCCATTAGGCATGTAGTCATAGATAAGAAGTCTCATATCAGGTGGTGGTCCTGCATAATAACCACGAAGAACTGTCAAATTGCGATGTTTAACCTTGCCAAGAGATTCAGCTTCTTTCCGAAAGATGTTTTCTTCAATGGATGTGTTGGGAAGACGACGAATAGCAAGCACCATTCCATCAGCATAAGTGGCTTTGAATAACAATCCATACTTCCCTCTGTTCAGCACATTTTCCTCATCAAATTGCCTCGTTGCTTCTACAGTCTCTGCATATGTGATCTTGTTATTGAACATTACAAGCTTTGGCACACCATTTTCTCCACTTCCACGTGCCCCTTGTGCACCCGGACTAGGGCTTCGCTTCTTCTCCCCATCTGCTCCCGTTTTTAGTTTCCTGCGCCACCTTAGAAGACCGTATATATACCCACAACAACACAATAACAAAATTAAACTCCCTGCTAAAGCCACAACTATATAAAGAATCAATCTCTTCCTCCTTCGCCTCTGCTCATTCTTGCAATCTTTGTTCAGCGGCTTCCCGCATAAATTAGCATTCATAGCATACACAGAAGCATCGCCAAACCGTGAACCCAACGCTGCTGGAATCTCTCCCTCAAGATGATTGTGGGATATATTTAAGTCCTGCAAGCTGGACATAAGCGAAAGATTTGCTGGAATAACTCCAGTCAGATTATTCCAAGAGAGGTCTAGAGTTGTTAAGTTTGACAACTTCGACAATGAGTCTGGAATGTGGCCTGAGATATGGTTCGAATCCAACAACAGAAATACCAAGGATGAACAGTTAGCAATACTGTCTGGAATTTCACTCGTTAAATTGTTCCGACCAAGATCAAGCCTCTGTAAATGAGATAAATGTGAAAAACCAACTGGAATTTCACCTGCTAAGTCATTTTCCCTTAGCTCTAGAACTTCAAGACCAGAACAATTACTCAACTCCACTGGAATTATACCAGTTAAACGGTTATGGGACAAAGAAAGAACGGTCAATGATTTGAGAAATCCATAAGTAACCGGTATCTCACCGGAGAAAGAATTTGATGAAAGGTTCAGATAGAGTAAACTTGACAAGCTGCTAAAACCTTGAGGAACTTCCCCGGATAGTGTATTCTCCTCCAAAGCCACAACTTGTAAATTTGGCAACCCGAAGAGCTCAATAGGCAACTCTCCAGACAAGTTCTGTTTACTCAAATCAAGAGTTGTGAGCCTCAACAAATTCCCCATGCTCGCTGGAATCATCCCTGAAAACCCACAACCACTCATATTCAGAACCTCTAAACCAATTAATTCCCCGATATTCATCAGAACTTCATCTGAAAATCTATTATTACTCAAATTCAGTGCACTCAAATTTCTAAGCCTCATCAATTCCACTGGCACACTGCCGGTCAACTTGTTATCGCTCATATCCAACAATTCCAGCCCGTAAGCCCGGCCTAAACTCGCCGGAATCGAACCAGTAAATGAATTTCCACCAAGAAACAGCATTTTTAAGTTCGCCATATCCCCTAAAAAATTCGGAACCAAACCAGAAACCCAATTACCTCCCAGATTAAATACACTTAAAAACTTGCATTTCTTCACACTTACTGGAATTTCACCTGTTATTGAATTATTCGCCACTATAAATTCCTCTAAATTCAGCAAATTCCCAAGATTATCAGGCAAATAACCAGAAATTAAATTCCCAGAAATATCCAAAACTCTTAATGTAGAAAAATTGGTTAAAAAATCTGGAAACACACCATTTATCTGATTCTCGTGAAGGTTTAATTCTTCCAGCACACTCGAACACGTTGCATCATCATTGCTTTCTGGTTTGACTATCCCCGTGAACCGATTAAAACTGAAGTCAAGAGTCTTGATTGTATGAGCATTTAATGCTGAAATGTTGCAGAGAAGCGACAAGGGGACCACACCGGAGAGCAGATTATGCGGCAATGAGATAACTTGAAGACTTCTGAGTGAACTCATTGTCGACGGAACCACGCCGGAGAGCCTGTTATATCCAGCGCTGACGTGAATTAGTGAAGAACAGTTTGAAATGGCCGACGGAATTGTACTGTAGAGTTCGTTTGAGTCGATCCATAGGTACTGTAACTGCTGTAATGCTCCTGTGGACGCTGGAATCTCGCCAGAGAAACGGTTAAACGAAAGGTTAATGAGTTGGAGTTGATGTGTTGCTGACAAGTTCGCCGGGATGTCACCAGAAAAGGAGTTGGAAGAGAGGTCCAATATCCTGAGGTTCGCCGGGAGGTTGCCGGATATTTCGCCGGAGAGGAAGTTATGGGCAACGTTTAGAACCTGCAAGTTGGTAAGGTTCGTAAAAAACGCCGGCGAGAGTTCACCAGAGAGTGAATTATCCTGCAAATAGACGGCGCGTAGCAGGGAACATTCAGAGAGAGCGCGTGGAATGGAGCCGTTGAGGTTGTTGGAGTGCAGGCTTAATCTACGCAGCATGCTCAACTTAGCAAGCTGATCGCTCAGCCGGCCGCTCAGCTGTAGCCTGGGCAGACGTAGCTCACGCACTCTGCCGGCGTAACAGAAAATGCCGCGCCAGTCGCACGGCGCTCTAAACGTGGACACATTCCATCCGTCCATCACTCCACGTGGATCATCAAGATTCTTTTTAAACTCGAGCAACGCTTGAATTTCCGACTCAACACCGGCGTACGTTAACTTGTTCATTGCCATGGTGGCGCATATCACCAGCGCTAGAAAAATACTAGCCTTTGACATTAGAAGAAACGATAGAAAAAAAACTTTGGCGAAACTAACTGAATCAAATTATATGGTAGTGAAGTTCAGAGAGTGCGCAAGGGGAACGTATAGTAGCAGATGAGAGGGAAAGAAAGGACCCGACCCGACCAATACAGTGTTTGTTTTAGTATTTTCCCTCGGGCCAAAAAGGCTTGCGAAAGAGTGGCTTTTTGCACTTCTTTTATGCAGTCAAAGAGCTTTGACATCATTGGCGCAACACTAATCGCCGTTTGCTTCCCTTTTTTGCTTCTCTTAAAAAGTGTACTTTTGGGAGAGAGATTTACCAATCTAACCAAAGAAACGATAAATTACTCTAACTAAGAAACTCGACAAAATAGTCTCGTAACTTTGGAAGAATGATGCTTCTCGTAACTTTGGAAGAATGATGCTTTCTCAGGAGCCATCCGACAAGAATGAGAGCAAGAATTTCCACATACTAATGTGACACAATTTATCTAACTTGTAAGTAAGTACTGCTATTTATTTGTACTATAGATAATCACCGATCAATATGAGACACTCACATTATCTAATTAGGAAAAAAAAAATTGTTGAAAAAGTAGAATAAAGAAAGAAAAAAACAAACAAACAAAATTTGTTAGAATGTATAAAAAATTTATTCTTAAAAATAAAGAGTCTTTAATGCAGTTTATTACAAGAAAACTGTACAAATTTATATTTATTTATTAGGGTTGGATGTTATCAATAGTCACTTTTAAGTTGTGATTCTTGTCAACCTGGAGCCCTCTTTGACCATAAAAGATAATGCCATTGGGGACCAAAACCCCTCCCCAGATATCGTGGGGGTCATCTTCCTTCATTCAATAACATACAAATATGGAAATGACCATGTCTAATTTAAAGTTTCATGATATTTTGATGTATGCATTAATCACAACATATTAAATTTCCTGTTTTCCATTTCATGTTTATATTTTTCTCTCCACTACAGAACTAGAGCTTTGACTCCAGCACACTACATTGGCTAAGGATTATGATGCAGCAATGGAAAAAGAAATACTTAACTAGATTGTGATAGCTTGTATACACCTTTGGCTCCACTCAATTAGGTAGAGATTTTAGATGACGCAAAATGGAAGTTTAAAGGTTTATTAGCGTAAACTCTAAGTTCGTAAAACGGGAATCCTTCATAAAATAATAGCAAACCAAAATGAATAATGTTTTATTCTGATAACAAAGAGTCTTTAAATAGTCTCTGGAACCTTAATTTAAACAAAAATATCAAAATAGACATCCACTAAGTAAAAAAAACTAAAAATAAAAAAAATAAAAAGGACAAACTTCAACTGCGCACCAACATGCCTAAAACAACGAATTTGAGAATGGAAACGACCGCATCTGGGGAACCCCTTTCCGAAAACATATTATATTAGAAAATCTGACACCCGAGCTAAAAATTATGTTCGTTTCTTCGGAGCAACAGCTGTTTTAACCAATTTTCTATCGATCTCTTCTTCAAACTTCAAACCTAATTGTCCTACATCATTAGAACAACCAAAGACACTAGTTTAAATTAAAAGAATCCTACCAATTTCCCACCCATTATAACGTTACTTCACGGGCGGGGTATCTGGTTCATACTTCACTGCTTGGGAAGCTTTATATCATGAAGGCAGGCAGTGTCTCCAGCTGTAGGACTTGAGATTCGTTGAGAAGTTAAGTCCGAACATTTCATTTTTGGGCGTGATTTCCGTTCTTGAACCCTACTAATGTTGCAATTATAGCAGCGCTTTCATTAATATGGTCCATGTCTTTGGCATCTGTCCACAGACGGCGACATAGTTGATGCCTTCTGTGCTTTGATTTTAGGCTAATGCCCCATTCTTGGAATAGAGCTTCTCTTTCCTTTGTTGAATATTTCTTGAGCAAATGTTTGCTCAGTATCTCTCGCTCCCTATTGAGAGCCCTGCAGTTGTTTTCATGAATAAAAAGGTTACAATGTTCTTCAAAGAATGAAGCCGTGGTGACCTATGCTCTCTCTATTCTTAAAGATTTCATCTAAAACTCATTTAACTTCAACTATACTTCAATCAATCAAAGCATAGGTTTAGATTTGGGAATTTGGGGGCACTGGGAATGAGAAAGAATACTTTGAGGACTTTGTGGAAACTTGACTCCTGGATAATGAATTCTTGAGAAATGACAACCGTCTAAGCTCGACCTCCATGTAAACAGCATCTGATGGATCTCCTTTAAAGAGCAGTAAGAAGTAAGTTCTATGGACTAATGGGGTGTAGCAAGCATCCCAAAGTTCAATATCTCTCGCTTCTGTCTCACGAATTCTATAGACCAATCAGAAGCAGATTTCTGTACATCCTGATCTTTTTTTGAGCCATCATCTTTAGTTTTTTTTGGTTCCTTTAAGAGTTTTTTAGCCTCAAGATCCTGCCATAGAAAATTCCTTATATGAACACATAAAAATACTAAATGGAGATGTTTTTCTCCATAAAATAATCTTCTATTCGTAAAGACATCACTGCAGTGCGTTTACAACTAATCACTATAGAAATCCTTGTCAAAATAGCTATATGAATATTTGCTTTGATCAAATTCAGAAAAAGATACCTATGCAAATAAGGAGAGGATAAACTTAAGAAGTAGAATTTTGCATGCTAAGCGATGGTGTAAGGTATCCAGAAAAAATGAAAGTTAAAATCAGACAAAATATGATCTAATAAGAGGGAGTTACAGGCTGCAGTTGCAAAAGCTATGTTGAGTGATAATAACAAAACGGACGATGGCAAAGGAAGGGAGTATGCATGCTCATACTCACCAAATTATCCTCAAACTGCATATGAGACTTTGGCTTGATCAACTCATTGGGTCCTGTCTCACTGGTTTGTCGATTGGCTATACAATCTTCGACCAGTATCTTGATGTTTTCTTCCTTTTCTTTCATAAAGTCAGTAGTGATAGAACTGTCCAAGTCTTTTCTGCATAGATCTTCATCATTGGCTGTCGGCTCTATTTTAGAAAGCTTTCCGTGATTATCATCCTGTCTTTTTGGAGATTCCTTCTCAAATTCATCTGGTGATGTGCTTTCATTTTCTTCTCTAAACTCAAAACTGTGTGATTTTTGCATTGGCAGTGGAAGTGGTGTACAGCTTTTGCCCCATGGTACATTTGCACATTCGGGATCAGATATTTCTTCATCGGATGAACAAGGAGATTTTCCTGAATGATAAATTCAACAATACAGTTAATACACATATTCAAGTCCTAAATATTTTGCTTCGAAGTATCACGGCATGAGCTAGTCTAGCCTAAATCGTGATCTCCGTTAGGTGTGGAAGGCAGTTCAATTCATTGGACTTCCTTGCATAACTTCGAAATTCTCATCAGTTTATTAAGCAATCTTCTCCCAACCTTTACATGGATCAGGACCAACATATTTATCAATATATAATCTCGGGGAGGTGTCATCCGACAGAAATTGCATTTCAGAATTCTCAAAGAATGGTTCTTCATGCTTGTTGGAGTTAATGCCTTCGCGTTTGTCAGATAAATGAGATGTCCTTGATGCAACATAAGAACGGGTAGTATCAATTATCTCTGATGCTTCAGATGCTGAATATTCATCTGCCCAAGAACGTTTCTCATAGTTATCACCCTGAGAGGAAAATATGAGAACATCAATTTAAGTGTATAACAAGTTTTCATGTAGAACTCTTTATCTTAAAAAAAACATCTTTATAAAATACAAACCCATGGTCTTGGAATTTGATATTCTTCCCCTGTATGTAACAGATCCTCAGCACGAGACCGAGCCAGGTCACGTTGTTGAGTTAACTCTCTTATCTCTTTATCCATATACAAAATTTGAGAAAGGGAAGTAAAAAGATTATGGTAGTTGACTATGTAACACTTCTATACTAATAATCACACACAAATACACCTATTGTTTCCACTCTCCGAATCTGTATAGTTTTTTACTATTCGAATTGTGTTCTAAATTTGGCAACAGGTTTTAATATATGCATCTGATAAAAAAATTTGTGGATTACAAAATGGGATGCTTTTTATTCACCTTTTCGATGAGCATTTCTTTCTCTTTTAGTGCTGATGCAGAATCACCCGAGGCAGCAAGTGAGCTTAAATTTTGCAACTCGTTCTCCAGTCTGGCTAGTTCCTTTTGCAACTGCTTGACTAATGCTTTCTCCGACATCACGACGTTAACACGTGCATTGGTATTAACTTGCTTTGCACAACTAGCAAACAAGAGCATGTTTCTCGACTTCTCAACATGAGTATGAGCAGGGCTCATGGTGCAAATGATGGCAGTTCTGGCATTACCTCCCGAACAGTTCTGTAGTATGCGGCTTAGCTTGGAGTCTCTGTATGGTATGTGCCCATTTCTTCCTTTGCTGCATTTAAACATGATGATAAGATCGAGAGTGAGAAATATAAATATCAAAAAATAGTAGCATGCAAATAAGGAAGACATCCCTTTCTCACATTTCTTTAATTTGATTATTGTTGTTTGGAAAGACAATAGGAAAGTTTGCAACTATCTAAAGATGCAGTAATTAAGTGGAATTGCCGACTTATCATGTTAAAAACAATATTGCAGAAAATTTAGGAAATAAAATGTGACAAACCTTAATTCACGAATAATTGTCCCAAGGGTTAGCAAACTGCGATTTATGTGGCAACCTTCTTTTAGTCTTGTGCCATCTGATAATGTTTGAGAAGCACATTCACTTCCGGCAAGATCAATAAAATTCAGTTTTGGAAATCTATGAAATAATTTATAGGCTCGTTTGGCTTGGCTTTTGAAAAGCCAAAAGTTACTACGGAAACTAAAAAAGCTATTATCGGGTCTGTTTGGATAATCTTTTGAAAGTTTTTTATTTGATTAGTTTCAGAGGAAGTTCACCTAAGGTGGCTTCCTCAAGAAACTCTTCCACAAAAAACAGAAGCTATCCCAAACAGTCTTAGATTTTATTTCATCATATAAGTTTATTAGTCCATTTTTGGACAAATATTCATCAGAGTATTTCGAAAGGAGAAATGTTTATATCCTACATAATTCCTGAACAGAATGTTTCATACCACTGAAGCTG